>JANSTT010019344.1:0-11702 GCA_026745375.1 Platyura marginata
AAATATAATAAATGTTTTAATTATGTGTATATATATATATATATATATATATATATATATAAAAAAAGATTACTTAGTATTAGATTAAATAATTGATTTTATTTTATCTAAATTTTCGACCTGGTAAAGTTGGACTATCTGGTGGTGTGCTAGAATGTTTTTTTGGTGCACTTTTAAATGGATGTAATTTTCTTAGTGGACGAGGGGACGGATGATCTAAAGGTATCGTTGTAATTGCTAATGTTTGTTGAGTTAATTCACGTGCTGTTGCTGTTACTTCTGGATGTTGTATCCAACCTGGAAATAAATTTTTTAAATAAATTCTTTAGCGTATTTTTGTCAGTTTAATTGAAACACACTCTTTGTAGAACTTCGATGATGATCAATAAGAGCAGCTGCCAATGGAGCAGTATTGCCAACATTCGATGTCGACGCATTGTTCGTTTGATGTGGAGCTGGACAAAATATTCGTGCGATAAAATCTTCGAATGTATTGCTATCGGTATGCCTTGAGGCTATCGTTTCTAATGAACGTTTTCTTTCTTCGTAACTATAAACACACAATTTAATGTTAACTTTTAAAATGAATCCTGAATTGGCTTACAATTGCTGATAAAATGGTAGTAATGTTCGTTTTGCTCGACTAGCATTTATTGCTGTAGCCCGAACTAAACTTGCTAGGCAAGCGCCACCAACGACTGATTCATCCGATAATGGTCCAAACCATGGTACCTCAACTTTTCTGTTGATTGTTATGCGGAATAAACCACTTTTCAGTGGATATACCGTAATTAAAACATCACAGAACTCAGTTGGTAAAATATCACGTCTATAATCACGGTGATGTTCACTCCATACTATATGAACTTCATCATTTCCTAAATGACGAGTTTTATTTAGAATCGCTTCGGGTGTATCAGATGGCATTCTTGTTGACACATGATAGACGACCTTTTTAGAAAAAAAAAACCTGAATCATCCGATTAATAATAAATTCTACAACACGTACCTCTAGAAAGGGTGTAGCATAATATGGTGATGTTAAACCACAACCTTGTCTGGGTAATCCCCCCAGAAACCCGTTATGTGATTCAAGCTCAATTTCCCAACCAAGTGCCGAAACAAACATTTCATAAGTACTACTGCCACACGAATTTCTAGATAAAATTAAAGTTCCAAAAAATAACTGTCAGTTTAAAAAAAAAACAATTTGGAATACCTCAAAATACTATTTTTATCTTCTTGGCCACTGGCCACATATATCACAGCCATTTTATGTGTCTCTCGACATTTTTGCATATCCAGATTTCTTAGCTCTCGCAATAATTTGTCGGTACGTGTCAGCAAATGCGTACGCTTTCGTCTTTCCCAGCCGGCCAAACCAAGTTGACTAAACAAAATTCGACAATAGTGAAAGGACAAATCACTCTTCGAAATGCTATTGGCGGCCGATTTATTTGCTACATCACAATCGGCACCATCAATGCTCAACGACATTGCCGGAATATTTTGCGAATTTTGTCGTGTAATGTAATCTTGTTCGATTGCCCGTTGATTGAGAATAATTGAAATTGCCTGAGCCTCCAGTTGTAATCCGAGGGGTGTAGATGCGGCTGTGTTTAATTGAGAGCATGGTGATTCTAAGCATTCGGGACTGGTATGTCCAATGTATTGAAGAAGCTTAATTAGAAAAAATTACAATATCAGCACAGCAAATGACAAGAAAAGAAGTGTAAAAAAGATGAAATTTCAAAAATACAAAGGCATCGGATTTGAAGAAAATATGAACTTACATCATCCAACTGATCCAAATCAGCTGCCAAATCTTTAGCCAATGGTAATTGATTAGGTGGCCTATGACGTAACGTATGCCTCAAAGGATTCATTGGCATACCAATGGTTGATGTCATGGGATCTAATGAAGCACCAATAATAAAATTGCGTCCACTATGATATTGTTTTGATTGGAATGTTGAAGATTTGTCATTTAAAAAATGCTGTTTCTGGTTGTCATACGATGAGTCATGATAGGAAATTTTTGTTATTACATCCGTAGAGAATTGAGCTTTTGGTTCTTTGTACAAAATAGAAACATCCCAACAAGCTTTACCATTTAAGTCACGTAACAATACACGAACCTGTCGCTCGGCTGTAACTAAACCGGCCGTTATACCACCACCAGGTAATTTTAATGCTGGCAACTCGATAAAACTAGCCACCAAAGCGGGATTAAGTAAAAACATTTGAAGATTTGATGCAGTCATCACTTGTGTAGTACCAATGTCAAAGGAATCTCGTGTCGTTGCGGTGTTCGTTGTTTCAGTCATGACACTAAGTGTCATGTCATCGTGTTCATCCACTATCGAACTGAGACGAGTTGCACCGATACCCATTGGAAAATGTCCCAAATTAGTAACTAAATGCATGGCCACAGTTTTGGCACACAGTTTTACAGCAACCAAACAATTTTGTGTAGTTTCGGTTGTTTGATAATTGGTTTCTGATGATTTTTGTGTTTTTACATCATCCACCAATATGGTCATATCGAAATCTTCGTCAGCTGTAAATAATTTTATTCGATCCGTTTGTGCACCGGTTGCAATTTGATGAAGAATACTCAATACGTTTGAGGCTAACGTCTCATCGGTGTCATTAATACTTTGCATAAGTATACTAACAGGAAGTGCCATACAGATTTCACCCAAACACAGTAGCAGCGCAATTAAGACATTTTTATCACATTCCTTCGGATGTTTGACATTCTGTATTTCCAGTGCTATGCAAATGGCATTGACAATTAGCTGAGGTAATCGCTCAATTTTCGAAATGTGTGCTCCCTTTTCCGAGCACAGTTTTAACGTCTCTGCGGCAACTTTAGCTATTGTACGATGTTTAAATTGTAGAGCTTGAAGAATAACTTGAATAGCCTCCTTTAGTCTCGGATTAAGTTCATTGCTAAAACCAGAATTAGATTCTTTACGCTGTGGTATACATTGTGAAAAATGTTCTTGGGTTAACATTGGATTTGTAAGATTCTGCAAAATCCATTGACCCAATGCTGCTATGGCAATACATCTTGCTTTTGAAGTTGTCTCGCGACGTGCACATCTGAGCACGACATTTAATATGTGCTCCTGAAGGTCTGGACATTCCATTAGATCGAAATTTGGTTCAGATGGTTGTAAAACTGGTTTTGGTAAAGATGTCTTTGGAAAGCATAGCAATGAACCTAGTAGTCCGGCTACTTCCGCTCTAGGCGTATTAGTTGTCTCAAACGATGTCAAAATTACTGTGGAAGCATGCACTAAGTCGAGCAGCAGTAATGAATGACCCGGCAATAGAAGACTTAAAAATCTTGGTCCGCCAAGATATTTTAATGCTGTATATGCCATACCTCTATCCTCTCCCGTTAACGCTTGATGAAGAGCATGATAAAATAATGGAAGTTGATCTTTTCCCAATTGAGGACCATGTCGAGCTATTGTACATAGCAACTGCAAGGCCCACAGTTTTCCCTCTCTAAATTGCGATTCTAACGATAATGCTCCATAGCACCAGGGAGCAACAATTCCAATTGGCGGTACTAATCCGGGTTGTGATGATATGACTTGGTTATCAATGCAAACTCCTTGATTCAACCGAATTTTGATTAAATTTTCAGTCAAATCCACTAAATGCTTAAAAACCTGAGCATGCAGTTTTGGATTCAAAATTTTATTAACGTCACCCAAGGCACCTAACATACGTTTCCACATTACAGCTGCAACATCCGGTAGCCATCCACGAGCTATGCCACCCATTAAAATTGATCGTCTATCAGCCGTTGCTATACTTCCATCATCCTGTGTATCAATACTACTAGAATCTCCGGTTATTACATCGATTTGTAATGGGGAGTCTTTTATGCTACCTCCCTCAATGCCACTTGAAGCTGTTGGTGATGGTGTTCTCGATCCACGTGGACTATCTGATTCTTCTCCTTCTTTTGATTGAACTGGCCGTACCGAATCCAATGACAAAGCTCTTCGAAATCCTCGATGTGTATCTGAATTTCCATTTTGTGATATTTTTGAAGTATTCAATGTTTCAGTACTGATCGAAATATCGACCGGATTACTGGACATTATCCGATTCAGGGAATATTCAACATTTGTTGGAATTGTCGGTATTTTTGACGTACTTTTTAATCGCTTGCGAGTTCTTGATTTTCGAAATGGAGCCAAACTTCCTTCGCTATAGCTCCGATTAAGCATCGGTGTACCGGGAACACTAGTTTGATGGTCACGCAATTCACGTGTTTCGCCATTGTTTTGTTCGATACCTCCTTGCGTTTTTGCTACTTTTGATATTTCCAATTTTTCATTTAGTTCCGGTGTATTTTGTTGCCACAGCGTAGTGCCACGTCTTCGTTTTCCTTTTTGTTCAGCAAGTTTATCCAATGGAAGATCCTGAAGATTTAAATTGTAAACTTGTCGTGCCATTACACGAGTTAGTGTTTGCATTGTTTTATCCCATTCTACGATTAATTCTTCGCGATGTGTTAATGAGGAAAGAACGTTCAAGAATTTTTCCCATAAAGCTGAATTCACTGGAACATTTGTATGAGCACGGATCCAAGTTACAATTAATGTCTGAAATACAGGTTGAGCTAGTCGTCCGCCTAAGTTATTTCGCTTTGAATTAGGTGGAACTTGACTCAATATGACGGCAGTTATTTGTAGCAAAACCAACAATAGCTGTTCCCATGTTTTAGTGTCCATTCTGGTGTTCATCACCATTGTTCGATAAATGTTTAAAACACTCTTGCATATGTCGGTTTGTTCATCGAGCGGAGTCGTATCACGTGATTTCGATTGAAACACAATATTGTAGTGTGCCGTTTGAACCATGAAAACGTTTGCGGCATGTGTAACAAAAGTTTGAAGAACGTTTTGCAACCCAGCCCGGACCATAAGATTATCCTTTGAAATGGCCCCCAAATAAGAATCGGTTCGTAGTCGTTGAATTTTTGGTGATGTTATTTCACTGCCCGTTCCATCTTCTGGTTCTAAAAAAAATGGTGGCGATGTATTGCTCATCCAATCCTTGTAAACGGCAATTGCCGTTCGAGTTGCACCAATCTGCGATTTCGATGCAAACGCCAACAGAAACGCCTGTCGATATACCTCAAGAACAAAATTAACATTTTCACGATTTGAATACAACACATCTCGCACTAGATGAGGCTGTGAATACACCATGTACCGCATATTTGATAATAAACTTGGTGAATCACCGGGATCATCATCGATTTGCACTTGCTCAAATCGATTACTCATAATCTTATCGCGAGTATATTTCGATAGCCAAGTTATTAACACAACAACACATGAACTCATTACCTCTTCTCGTTTACTAATCGCTCTCATGACCGGTAAATCTAGCCGTGGTTCGTAAATCGATGTAAATGTGTCAAAATTTGGACAAAAAACCGGTAAATAAACTTCTTTGAAACGTTGCAATAAAAAAGCAAAACATTTCATATGTTTCTGTGGACTATTGTCACGCCACTTAAGACAACCGGTTGCTTGTACCATACAATCCAATAAAATTTCTAATCCATCTTTGGGATCTGGTGCTGCAGATCGTTCATGCGATGCCGGCGGAAGTACGGGTGATATTTCTGGCGAACGTACGGGATGCACGCCGGTGTCATGAAATACAGACGCCCCCATTTCACCTTTCATATTGGGATGGTTCATTAGATCGGTTGCACTAAAATCCGTTTCAGCCAATCCAATTACACCTTTGTGAGGTATCGTCAGTCCCGGTACCAATTCATTGAACATAATGTGAACGTGAATTGGGGCATTTTCTCCTAGTGCCTGATACCATAGCAAGAAAAATCTGAAAATGACATTCAATGAAATATTAGAATAAGAGTTTGTTGAGAATATTTAGACATTACCTTACGCCTTCTTTTCGTAATTTCAGACTGTTGCCATGATGCAGCAGTTTTGCCATTAACCTTCCAAGTGAATGGCACTGCCATCTTCTTGCAATTAGCTCGGGTAGAAGACAGAGAATTTTTCCAAGTAACCATAGCGTTCCATCCAGCTCTTCACGATGAGCCTTGTGAACTGTGTGCATTATATACAAAAGCAAATGAAATAAATAGAATCCATGCATTATTGAATTCAATTTTGATAATTTATACTGAGAGCTTTTGTCGGATCTTTTCAACCCTCTCTAAAGAATGTCCACAAAATTATTATCTTTATCAGAACTGTAGCCCCTTGATCAAGAGACCCAATTATACGAATATAGGGATTTACTGTTATCTGCGAGACTTCCCATAAATGACAGACTGATATCATGAACAAAAAATTAATTAGCCATTTAGTAAGAATTATGTCTTTTTATGAGGAAATTCCTCCTCCAAGATTTAAGACAAGAGTAAAGGCTTGCTTTACAGAGGCATAGAGGCATCGGAAAATAACAGTAAAATATGATAAAAAGGCAGTATTTTAAAATGGAATTCCTACCAATTCATAGCATTTATGCCATTGAACTATTGTCATATGCTAAACGGTTAAAAAAAATATATATAAAAAAATTAATAAAACGGAAATTAAAAATAATTTTTCAATTAATTATGAGAAAGAAAAAACTTAAATCCACTCAATGATTGCGTGCTAATCATCGGGAGAATTGAAGTTTTTCCGTCATAATTTCGTTGCACTATAATAACGATGATGATCATGATTAATATAAAATTATTAATTTCAATGAACTTGATGAGTAAACCGACTTTATATTATGTATGTATGTAAGTAAACAATCTCTTACAAGCATGGCCAAATCTGAGATTAAAAAAAAACATTCCCTCAGTTTGGCAAACAAATTTTCTGTATTATTATAAATTATAATATAAGTAGCGATTAAAAGCAAAAGACAGCAGTAAAAAAAAAGTATAGGTACCTACTAAAAAAAAAAAAAATGAAGCGCAGACTTTTAAAATTCAAAAATAGTAGGTCAATTACAAAAATATGATATTAGATAAATAAAAATCACTTACCAATATGAAATGATAGTTCTGAGAGCACAGAAAAAAAAAATTGATATTAAATCATTTAGTAAAATTGTAATGGAAAAAATTTAAATTCGATTAAACAAAATGTAACAGACCATGATGAATACCAATGTACCTCTACACATCTACATACATCACACATGTATGGATTTATTGCACCATTTTATTATCAAATAATTAAAAATGGTGCCATGCCATGTGAGTGATTATAAGTGAAACGTAATTAATTTTATTATTGTTATGGTTTTATAATTAAATTAAAAAAAAAAAAATATGGAACATAAACATCTTTTATACATTAAACATTAAACACTAAATTTACCTCTTTGTCTTAAGTTTGTTTCGGCTTGTACAAATGTATCGTACAGAATATAGTAAACATGACTGTAGTTGGTCTCAAACAATGATTTTGCTTCTTCAATGTCTACATGCTCTGAAAAATTAACAAAAAAAATTATTATTATTTTATTTTATTAATAGCAATATTTGATTTTCCTAAGTGATTTTTAATCAATGTAATTAGGTCATTCTTTTTTTTTGTACATGTCGCCTATACATATGTACATTGTTACTGCATCATGTTGTTTTTAAGTCCCTTGTGCAAAATAGATTATATATTTATAAGTACTTATACTGATTTGATGTTATTGTAATTTAAGTAGAGGTACTTATATAAAGTCTGATCAATTTACATATAAATGTTGTTTATAAAATATGACAGTAACGTAGTCTGATTTGATCACTTAAGGTAAAATTATGTCGACAAAAAAAAGGCTACTAAGTAACACGGATTCCATACTAAACTATCCCGCCCCTACCCTTCTCTCACCCCTTTTCAATTCCATATAAGAATTGTGAGAAAATTGCTATTCTATTGTAATTTAGTATGGGAGGCCGGTCCTATAAGGGTTAACATTTTTTTGTTGCATAACTTCTAAATGTATGAAAAAATGAATCATCAGGAATTTGGCAGTTACAGTATTTTCAACTGAATTGATGTAAAAGTACAAATATAGAGGCCTCAACTGGTTGTACTAAGAAAGCTCTTACAAAACAGAAGCCAAACTATTCACAATCTGAATCTCCTGGCTAATAATTACATACGATAAATAATAAAATAAATAAATAAAGTTCAATCCAGAGATTTTTACAGTATCCTCATTTCACATGCCAGTTTAACTATTGGAGCATATACTTACATATGTATGTAAATTTTTCTATCCACATCTTTCATAGATTCAATGAGTTTCACGCAAGCTATTAAGTTAGAATATTTCTGTTTACAAAACGACCTTAGAATATATGTACATAAATTGCATTTGTCTGTACTTATAACTCTGGAAAGATATTAAGTGAACCCGTGCACCAATCAATAAAGTTTTATTTTGGTGGATAAATTTTGTTCTCTAAAGTGAATTGAGAACTGTTGATGAAAGATGGTTTGATATTTGATATTTGATTACTACTGCATATGTATATACGAGAGCCTATCAAAAAATGTTTCGAAAATTTTTAATCTTGTAATAGTCACAATCATTTTACATAGTAATGATGTAAGTAGCTATACCAGTCAAAGGTGGAATCAAATAGTCACTTACTTGTTTGGCTGGAAATCGAACCCTGTTTCTTTGGCTCCAGAAGCAATTATTTAGTTACTGAACCACTCTTGTATGCACCGAAAAAGACTCCTCAAACGAAATTGACGTTATAGGTATTTTAATAAAAATAATTATAAGAGAAGCAACTTGAGAAGAAGTAGAATCGGTTAGATGACTCTATAGGACCTAAAAACTATTTTAAGAAATGGGAAAACAGAACAGGTAAATATTAAGAAATAGATTAAAATCTTATATGCAGTAGTTATGTAACTTAATATATTTTCTTTATTAAGTACATATAAGTACCTACTTAAACTTTTTCCTGTGAATATTTGGGTATCGTAAGCAAGAAGAAATAGTTAGTTTTTCAATCTTACTTTGGAAATATAGTGAGTGTATGTAGGAAGGTACAATAATTAATTAAAGGTTTACCAACTATGTATAGTAAATCTAAATTTCACGATAAAATTATGTCTGTATGAAATTCTTATAAATATTCTATTTACATCTTCATCAACTTATGACTCTAGCTCTATCTCTATGAATTAAATAATTCATTGTAGTTAAATTAAAATATATATATCATTAATAATCATATGGTGAACACAAGTAATTGTTAACAAATTCCATTTTGCATAATTAAGAACAATTTGTGTGGAAACTAATTTACATAGAGGATAACCAAAAACGTCAGACAAACAGAAACACACTATCAAAACCATAGGTATGCGAACAGGTAAATATCTCAACACAATCAAAAGGTACACCAATAATGATGATGATCCACCCATTCTTGAAAAAGAGAAGAAAAAAAACCTCTCACATCAAAATAAAATCCATAGCGAAATATTCATTCCCTTGACTTACCCAAAATCGTTTTTAAATGCCTTAATCTTGTTGCGGAATCTTTTTTACTATCCTGAATTTTTGTTGTAGATTTTTTGACGTCTGCCGATGATTTTTTGGTAAACATGATTTGTGATTGTGGCCCACCAATGACTCTTTTCGTTCATGTGGGGCGATTATACAGGAAATTTATGTTTTATGATTATGAACACTTTACACAAACATTACACAATTTGTTATTGGACATTATTGATGGACAATAAATTCGCCAATATCTGTTCATATTTTTAATAATTACAAATGTAAATTTTACATTTATTTATTTCTAAAATTTACGTCGCGAACATAGATTGTGCGCGCGCGCCATTACACAAAAGAATGTTGACAACTCCACAATCCACAATGGAGGTGCCAGATGTAAAGTGTATGTTCAATATGAAAGAAATGCTTTTGATTTTTGATTGCACGTATAGGTATAATATATATTTATATACTTTTTCTTAAGAAAAAATCGTTACTTTAGAAAATATATTTCTCAAGTGGTCTATTTTATGTTAATTAGTGAGGAACGATCAAGTCAAGTAGTACTAGTGTAGTGGTTTGAAATGCTGACTTCATACAAAATTTTATCAACTTCTGAACAAACAAGTAATGTGGCGGATCTCTGGATCTCAAGCAGACTAAGTTTCAAAGTTTGGCTTTGAAATGATATGGGTTCATTAAGAGCGGGTTACAGTTGGACGCGTAAATTTCAGCTACAACTTCAAAATTATAACAAACTATAGAACTAGATATAAGAAGAGATACGAGTATTTTCACGTAAGTCGTAGATATAATAAATAAGTACTCATCCGGATAGCCAATTATTTCTTCTTTACTGGTTTGGCTATACAATTGAAGCAATTATTTTATGTTATAGGAAGGCGGTAGTTCTCCATTCCGCTGCCATGCAACTTTAATAACAAAAGGATCATTCTGTATCACTACGATAGCTCCATTACCCGGGCGCACAATCGACCGTTTGAATTATTTTATATGTACAAAATTTAATAGGAGTGTTGGTCAAATTTGAGCGGAAAAAGGTTGGAATGGTAAAACAGGCCGGGGAGAAGTAGGAGATGAAGATCAAGTAGGGGATTAATGGAGCAACAACTTCGTCCAATTAATATGAATAAATTTTCCTTTGTCCTTAAAACCTATTGGAGGAAAGAATGATAGTATCTATTATCGTATCAGAAAAGGTACTACATAGTTTAGACTAAAATATTTTAAATCGCATTCTGAGATTAGATATTGATTTTATCACCAATCGTTGACAAATCTTTAATCTTAATGCACTCCTGTCAAAAATATTATCAATAACATATCAAATTGAATATAGAAAAGGAACACCTTATAGAATCTAATTATATTTCGGTAAATTATCAACTTTACTCTCTCAACTACCATTTCCTACCTGTGCATTCTCTAAAATCTCTATCAATATGTAAACAACTCCAAAATCACAAAAATCATGATAAATATTGTTTGTTTTGAATGAAAAACCAGTCTGTCGAGTTCTTACTTGAGATCGTTAATGGAACTATATACATACCTACATATATGTATGTCTCCCACCTTTAATAATTCATAAAATCAAAATTTCTAAATTTATGTTAATATATTACCGCCAACAACCATAAATATATACCAGTTCGTATCTGGTATGTACAAGATTTAAGTACAAACATATGACAAGACAAAAAAAACCTTACACAAGAAATTCACTTGAGCTGGGTCGGGTATTTTAAATTTAACTTCAGTCTCTAGTCATCAAGTGCTGCATACTAACAGTTCTTTTAGTATATCCTCTCTTCTAGTAAAATGCATTTGCATAGTGTTTTAAGTTGGTCAGTTCTTTTAGTTAGTGTTTGTTTGTGTCATATGGGTAGTTGTCAAGATGTAGGTTTTGCATTTCCCGAAGCAGTTGAAGAAGATAAGGGCAAACAAAATGCCAATGTAAGAAGAATTTTGTTTAACCCTCTTCACGCATGCAGAAGGGTTTTTTTTTCAATTTTTATTATTTTTTAAAATAATTTTTTTTTGTGTATACACCAACTAGTGAGATAGAAAAACCAGTAAAGAAGGAAAAATTGGCTACGCCGATTATAATATACCCGTATGAGTACTTGTTTATTATTTACAAC
>JANSTT010019345.1:0-11697 GCA_026745375.1 Platyura marginata
AAAAACAAAAATTATTTTTACATTAATAAATAATATTTAAATTATCAATAAAAACAATAAAAAAAACTTTAATATTTATTAGAATTGTATTTTCAAATGATTCAAATTAATTCATTCAAATGAACGAAATGACCGAATCATTTTTCGCAATCATTTAAAATGATTGAACGAAATGACCGAATCAGTGAAAAGACCGATTTCGCCCATCTCTACTTTCAATGAGAAAATTTTTCATTCCAAACATGCTAATGGAACACCTTATAGACGCGAGTATTTAATTTACTCAGAGTCCAGTGATTGAGAGTATTTTTTGTTGTAAATGATGCTTTATGCTCTTCTTGCTTTTGTGTCAGCTATTTGCCGCCCGTTTCAAAAAAATTAAGAGTAAAAATATTTTTTAACTTTTATGTCTTGAGTTTTAATGAAAAAACAAATTACATAAAACAACAAGATTTTTTTTTTTATTATAATTTAAGTTTAGTATTTCAGTTTTGATCTCTTGAATAATTATACGTATGTTGCAAACCCTACTCTACCCTACAAACAAATGTACAATTATATTTTATATATATATATATGTACGTATTTACAGTACATCGGTACCAGGAAAATCAAAGGAAAAAAATCTTTCAATCAAAATCACAAATATTGGTTTTAAGAATACGGTAAGCAAATTGCTCAATGCTCAAGTTATCCGTTCAGTTTAAATAAGTTTCCTTTTATTTTTATTCGACGGGAATTTTTATACTTTAGCTTTAGAGGAAGGTTAACAGGTATGTACTGTACATTGTAAATACTTAAGTGAAATTCCTCAGGATACTATTATGATACATATAGTCATACATATGTGCGATGTGTGTACATGTACATTGTACAAGTACATATATAACTTATGTACATATATATATTTAATGTTCTAGAGAAATTGAGTAGAATTTTCCTTTAACAACATAAGATTTTTCCATCATATGTAATATAATGTTGGCATGCGTAATGCCTATAGCATGAATAATTTTTCTATTTTACGAATGACGCGTTTGGCTGGCAGTAGGGTGTAGCGATTTGTAAAAAAAAAAATAATTAAAAAAAATTAAATTTAGTCGACAATTGTTTTTTTAATATTGAGTCATCATTTTTTTAGTATTTTTGAAACAAACTTTACGATTTAGACTGGATAACTTTTTGTAATTTTTCTTTTTGGTTTGTTTATCTGTGCACCCTATTTTATGTAGGACATGTGAATAAATTTTAAATATGCATTTACTCTCATATTGCTTTAGGTTCCTATATTACCTAGACCTAGAATATACCAAATTTAGTATATATTTGATGAAATTATATAAATAACTATGGCGGCATGGCCTTTATTTTAGATGTTTCACAATTTATACTTAGCTGAGTAAAAAATTTCGGATTGGTTACCTCAACAGGAGAAATTTGTCCGATCGAAATAAAACTTGGCAGGGAATTAGTAGTCATCTAGTAGTATCTAGTTGTTCAATATTACATCTAGTAGTTCCTCAGTTTCAGAGATATGGATAAGATGACCTTCCGTCAGCCGGACACTATCTCCGACCTCAACCAAATTTGGGTAGTAGTATCTAGTAGTAAAATATTTCATCTAGTAGTTTCTTAGTTTTGGAGATATAGTAATTTTAATTATTATGTCCTACTGAGGGTGACATTATAGAACCCTTACTATTTATGGCCCGACTAAAACCAAATTTTACCAAAAGTTAGTAGTCATCAAGTAGTATATAGTAGTAAGATATTTCATCTAGTAGTTTCTTAGTTTCTGAGATATGGTCGTTTTAATTATTATGTCCGACTGAAGTGACATTATAGAACCCTGACTATTTATAGTCATCAAGTAGTATCTAGTATCGCCTATATATTATGAAATATTCGCACGTTTTAAATTCAGAATCCAATTAATCAGTAATGTATCAATAATTCATGGAACTTCTGTAAAAAAAAAAACATAAACCGCAACATTAATTTCATCGCAAACCGCATACCATGATTTGAGTCTCCGCATATTGCTAATGATAATAGAAATGGTGTTCCATTGTATTGTAATTTGGTTTGAAAAGTAAACAATCTGAATTAAATGAGATGAATTTAAATATTACCCCCATCGCGGTATTTATTTAATTTGAATTGAAATCAAAATATTTTATCTCTTTGTGGTTTAAAGAAAAAAATATCTTTTTAGGTAGGTAATTGTATAATAATAATAATAATAATAATAATAATAAATATTTATTGAGCATTATGCCATTAATTTATATATTTTTCATACCATTCCTAATTAATTCTATTGACAAACAATTTAAAAATTATATTTCATATATTTATTCAAGGGTTTTTTAAGAGATCAAAGAAAAATTTCCTAAAAGCTATTAAAGACTTTTCCATTGTATCAAATTCTAGTATATTATATCTGCCTGAAGCCAAATATTCAATTTTATTTATAAAAATGATTAACCTGGAAGAAAAAGTCGTCCTTTTTGCAAGAATGAAAAAAATTCTTTGGTTATGGAAAAAAAAACTTCATATAACGCCTAATAGATTTTTATACTAAAACCTAAGGACCACTGAATGAACTGTACTGTTCAATATATGGCTAATCCTTTTAAAAGCGTTTTTCTATTCAGTGAAACCTTTTTTTATTGCTGTGCGTAAATGTTGTGTCTATAAATAATGTGATATTCAGATTGAAAACGTGAATATTACAGGTGAGAATTCTGAAAAATCAAAATAATGGATTCGTTCAACAAAGCAGTGTTGATAATTCTGTATTTTGCTAATTACTCTAGCCTTTACTGTTAAATGTTGTTTGTAGCTATCACAAAGATGAGACGTTCCAATATTGTACGTTGAACCAAAGTATATATACTCTTGTGGCAGCAGGATTTTATTCATTTTGAAAATAATAAATATAATAAGGTCGCTACAGGAACATGTCCACAAATCACCCTACTAATTTGAATTAGCTTTTTATACATAATAATTGCATTGTTTTAATATTTCAACTGCATAAGCAACGCCATCTGCTTGAAGAAATTGGTCTAACAACGAAAAAAAGCTTGCAAAAAAAAAGTTTTTTTTTAATTTCTCTAGATTTTCTTGCGGGATTTTTATGGGACTTTGACATGACATAGGTCGAATGATAGAGGAATATTTGAGGAACATATTATGAAAAACTCAACTTTCTAACAGTTTCTTCGAGGTTTTTATACGTTAAAATCTAACCCTATTGCACTATAAAAAATTCAATATTTGTCTCTAAAACGAATACGTCACCGTCCTGATAATTTAAGATGGCGGTGATATAAGACGTCAATATGCAAAGCTTTGTATAAATGCATACAATTTAATAAAAATTATAATATCAATTTAAATTTTAAAATGAAACTCTTGGTTACAGGTGTTGCCCACACTACAAATGAACTCGGATCGAAATCAAATGTTCTTGATGTAAATCAGGTAAATATACTGTTTGTTTATGCAAATATAATATAGACTAGCATGCGCTTATACCCCCAGTATTTCTGCTTTTATGCATAATCATAATAGTCAACTGTAGATAAAATTTACAAATATGCTTTATCATAAATATAATCTTGAGAATATCCGTGCAGCATGCATGCATTTGTGGTTAACAAGTGTGGGGAACCGCACATTTAACTTTGATATATGGAACGCCACACGATATAGAAAAATTGTACGTGACTTGTAAAGGGAAAATGTTGAGAAAACAATATTTTTCTTGTGATATGTTTATTGATATTGCTATATTTGGTACACAACACACAGAGAGTCCTACTTAAGTAATTTAGGAGATATCACATTTTTAAGGAAATTTAATCAAAAATCTAAGGAATATGCAATGGAAAATTGAGAAAATCTGAAAAAAAATTTTATTGTTTAGTTTTTTGGATTTTTAGTACACTAAAAATCAAAATTTCGATAAAATGACAAAAAACAAAAAACTTTTATTTTTTTGCTTCTCATAAATGGTGGTCATTGTTTTTGATCCAAGGGTGGGAAAAAGGGGGATAGGGTAAGAAAAAGTGTGGGAAGGGTGGAGAAAAGTTGGGGGAGGGTTGGGAGAAGTAGGGGGTGGGGAAAAGTGGAGGGTAAAGTGGGAAAAGTTAGGGGAGGGTAGGGAAGGGTGGGGAAAAGTGGAGAAAGGGTGAGGAAAAGTGGGAAAAGGGTGGGGAAAAGTGGGAGAAGGGTTGGGAAGAGTGGGGAAAAGGTGGTGAACGTTGGGGAAAGGTTTACTTAGCAGTATTTTTTAATTGATTTGTGAACATTTCAAGTAATTTGTATAGGTTTTCCCAGTATTTCCACACATTTACTATCAAATGCCTAAAAAATCCATAAATTCCGGTCTAAAAATAAAATTTCATATTGAAACATTTTTTTAAAAATACTTAACGATAGACCTAATTTCTATATATCGTTGGATTCGTACAAGCCTCAGCTTTAGTTTGCGTGTAATTTCGATGCTAAATTTTCATCTCCCAATTTTTGAAAAAAGTCTTTAACTGGTATGGTGTTTTTGAGATTAGGAAATTTCTCACCATATCGATGGACGGGTCTAATATTTTTTTCTGATAGATAATCGTAGTACATATTTACCTAGAAAAAATTACCTTAGGCAAAAAGTCGCACATTGTAATAATTTTATACCAAATTTAAGCTTAGACCAATATCTACAAAGTCAGCATAACCCAGATCTAATGGTCTTAAAATTATGATTTCTTATTTAATTTTAAGATCGAATTTTTCCAAATTTTCCGCTATCTTAGTGAATGTTTCAGATCGACCCCCTCTCACATGGACTATACAACCCTGAATAAGTAACGTAATCTACTATACTAAGCATATCCATTCGAAGTACCGGCAACAAAAGCTTTGTGTTTGTAATACAATTTTACGGAATACGAATTTGGCAATGAATGAATAAAGTAAATGTGATTTTTCATCACTTTTTGTATATAAAATCAATATTTTAAAAATTCAAACTTTTTTTTTTACTTTACTTATTAGACTTGGAATGGAATCAGGAAATGCTTTTAAAGTTAAAATTATACAGAAAATTATTTATTGTAGAAAGATTTTTTAAAAAAAAAAAACATTTTCAGAGTAGTAGTACCCAGCGCCAGTTCTGCCATATGTGCAAGGGCAGCCACAATAAGGGGCAGCCAAAATCTATTCATTGTTTTTATTCTATCGACTTTTACTTTTACTGAAAACTTAAATTATATTTCTATTTTGTTTTTGAAGACTTCAGTTGTTATATTAAGCAGTAACGTAGCGTGGATTTTATTTTTGCCTATACTATCCACCTCTGATATTCTTACTATAATCCGCATAATTCCCTTAATTGTTGAAATATTTTTATAAAAATAATCATATTCTAAAGAAAAACATTTTTCTTTTCTTTTTTGCCTAATAAATTTTTTTCGGTTTTCTAACAAAATATTGAGAAAATCATCAAACATACAACTTAAAACTTGGTATTCTGTAAGCCTAATTATCCATAGAGAATTTGTCTTGTCAGAATACCCAGTTTTAAATTGCATATTTGGATGATTTTTTCGAAATTTTGTTAGAAAAACGAAAAAAATTTATAAACCAAAATTGATTGGAAATAAAATTTTACTGGAAGTAAGATTATCTTTATCAAAATATTTAAACAATTAATGGAGTTTGGCGGATTATAAGTAAGAATTTCAAAGGTACTTTGTATAGGCAAAAATAAAATCCACACTACGTCACTGATATTAAGACTACAAAATGTAAATTTTTAATAAATTTTAAACATGCGCGCGCGGAGCTTTTCTTTTGTTATATAATAAAAAATTTGTTTTAGTATTTATATTTATGACTTTCATTTTATTTACTGGATAGAGGCGGCCAAATAATAATTGCACACAGGCGGCTGAAATTCTAGAACCGATTATCTAGTACCTATTGTTATATTAAATTTTCATTTAATATATGTAGAGTAAATACAATATCATACTATCTAGCATGTACATTGTACGTACATATTACTCAATGAAATAGCTAGATATAAGTATATAATGTACATAGGTAACTATATGTTTGGTAAATATACTGACTTTGCAATAATTTGTGTAATGAACTGCATATTTTAATCTTTAAGCAAATTTAAATATCAAAATTATGCTGTCAATGAAATTCTATTTTACGTAATAGAACCACTGTTAAGAGTGAATGAGTTTGCAGTCTTTTAGAATTGAAAAAATCCATATTTCATTGATTGATTTTTTTTTAGGACATTTGCTATGTTTTCGATTTAATTTTTGCAAACATTTTTCAAAAAACTGATAAATTTATTTATTATTATTAAAATATTATTTAATGTCTTGTCCATTATTTTGCCTTATGGAAAATACTATTGAATCTGGTACCGTTGTTGTGCTCATATCATCCTTCTAATCAATCTTTATGTGTTAACATTAATTTTTTGAAATATTTTTCTAACTAGATCGTCACCTTTCCTCACCTATCCTCACTTTTTCTCATCAATCCTTTCCTGTGCTCACCTGTTCTCACCTTTCCTAATCGTTCCTAACCTATCCTCACCACAAAGAATCGACAACAAAACCAATTACCAGATACCTACCTATAGGTCATATTTTGGGACTGTGTACAGTCGACGATATTACGCTTAAAGGGGCCGAGTAGTAGATGTATCCCTCTGTAACATTTTTCATCTAGAATTATAACAATATATAGAAGGTTGGGAATATATACCTAGGCAATAAATTGTCCTCCATATTAGTAATTGTAACAATATGTAAGTAATAATGAAAATTTAAATTAAAAAAAAACCCCACATTAACCTTAACATTAAAATCAAATTAAATCAAACCAACTTATGTACTTAAAGTACACTTAAAGCTACTGATGCAAAATGCTTGAATTCAATTTAAATTATTGTGCCATTAATAGTCCTCGTATGATGCACTTCAACATAGGCGTCCGCTCGAGGAGGCACGGGGGATACGTGCCCCCTCCCCCCAATATGTTTCTCTGTTTCAATAAAAACTATTTTTTACTTAAAACAAAAAAAAGAAATATTCTGATCTAATATTTGGAGCCAGAAAAGAAGCGATAAGTTCTCTATTTATTGTCCAATATAAGAAATTTTAATATTCAGATAATCAAAATTCAGACAATTCAAAATTCAGATAATTCAAAATTCAGATGATTCATAATTCTGACATTTCAAAAGTCATATAATATGTAGATTAAAATTCAGATAAATTAAGATTCCGATATTTTAAAATTCTGAAATATGAATCAATAATGAATTTAATGATAATAAATGAATTTCGTGATTATTTTGCATAAATTATCATAGAAATGCTCAGATACTTAGCCCTTCTGTTAAAGAAAATTGAAAAAGCAAGAATTAGCAATATCTGAATTTTGAATTATTTGAGTTCTGAGTTATCTGAATTTTGAACCATCTGAATTTTGCATTATCTGATTTTTGAAGTATCAAAATTCTGAATTATCTTAATTTTGAAATATTTGAATTTGAAATTATCTAAATTATTTAGATTGGCGTTGGTTTTCGGTTGCGTTGGGTCTCAATTAAAAACACAAATCGAGGTTTTGATGCAATGGTTTTAATGTTATTTGGGGAGTTGGTTTTTGCATTGCGTTAAAAAAAAATTGTGTCCCCCCCAACAACTTTATTCATCGGACGCCTATGCACTTCAACTATTTCATGTGTACTACTGCATCGTTGCGTATAGTTTATACATATATTAATTATTAACACATTGATGTGGGGTTTCTTCGGTTTAAATTTCCATTAATACTACAATACTACTACATAAAAATAGCAGCATTGCATATTTTGTATGAAAAAGGCGAAAATTAGATATTGTCGCTTAAGTCATTGTTACTATATGCTAAATTTAAGTGGAACGGAACGGTGCGGTGCATTGTACCTATCGCTTAAGTTTAAAAATTTTAAAATTGGATTTTTTTGTTATTATGTTGCTTTTTATTACAACAATTGATTTTTGTTGGTTATTTCGAGAATTGATTATTGTATTGGATTACTGAAATTATTCGGTAATATTTTAATTTGTAAATAACTTTAATTGGAAATCTCACTCAAACATATGCACTGACCGGCTACATCACTGCATTCGACATATAACGCCAAATAAGATTGAACTACATTTCTACTATATAATCTAGTACTTCTATTGTTATAACATTGAAATTTGGAAATAAATTAATTATTGAAAAAAAAACCAAAAATATCATAAAATCATCATTGGGGTGCGATATTTCCTTTTACTCTACATTGTACAATTGTACAATGTACATGTCCATCATATATAATCATCATGGTATATCAAAGTGGCATGTTTCTATTCACACAATCTTTTGAGGTCCTCGAAAGGATATGAGTTAATATTCAATATCATTTTTCATATGCCATAAAAAATTCTTTCATTCATCAAGGTGTAATATATTTTTGAAAATAAATTTATTTTGACTTATACTTTTCGGTGTTCTATACAACCTAAGTCTAGACCGGAAAATACGTACATTTACCAAAAAAAAAATGATAATAATAAAATTTTCTTTCCAGTCATTCATATGGCCACTGGCCCGATCTGCATCACCCGACGAAAATATCGTTGTGGAATTACGCACTCAAACCACCAAAATTCTGTTAAAAACTGGATTTGCTACAAGTTCAACATCACGGGGTGGTACATCCCGTGGGACCATTTCCAGTAATAGTAAAATTGTTGGACGCTATGTTATGTTAATGCAAGGTAAATAAAAGACATCATACAGCACAGTCATAAATTTTAATTTTATGCTTTATGTTTTATGCTTTATGTTTTATGATGTGCTTTTGACATAAATTCTTTGATTTAAATTGAAACGTTATTTTAGTTTATATAAAAGTCTAGAACAGACTTACAAACATGTACGGTACGGTACGTATCAGTGTATATAATACTGCATGGTACTATGGTAGTTATGCTGTGGTTTTATAGCTTCAAATATAGTGTAGTAAAATCTTTTCAGTACACAATTATGCAATTATGCTTAATGCGACTTTAATGGAATTCTATAAAAAGTAATTTCAAGAAATATTGTTGAATAAATTATGAAACAATAAGTCAGGCTACAAACTCCATTGTATTTTAATTTGGAGTTACGATTATCTCAACCGTAAAGGGTAATTAACTTTTCTATTGCTTAATATTTATGTATTGTATATGTATTTAAAGTGGCGGCTCGTGAGAATTATTTATCCCATCATTGTCCGATTATTTGAAAAAAAAAACCAGTAAAGAAGGAATAATTGCCTACGCCGATTATATTATATCCATATGAGTACTTCTTTATTATCTACTATTTTGTCCGTATCTATTTTGTCTGTACAATAAATATAATTGAGTAAATTGAATACAAATGATTAAAAACCCTAGAAATGACGTAAATTGATTGTAGCGCCATAACGGTATTTCGTGGAACTTTTTAGTCTATGAATTGAATGAAATCTTCAATTTTTTATTCTCTATCATTTTTGTCATATTCATTTTTTTTGTAATCTAAATACTTTTTGAGTAAATGATTAAAAACCATAGAAATTCAATATAATTGATTGCAGCGCCATAAAGGTAAGTCATATAACTTATTGGCCTATGAATGAAATCTTTATTTTTGTATTCTCTATAATTGTTGTCATATTCATTTTTTCTACATTTCGACTACCTTTCGAGTAAATGAATGGTTTATATCAAAATTAGGTGAACACTGTATCACAGCCTCCCCTATTTTTTGTCCAATTTGCTCCAAAAACAATAGGGATCTTACTCTAGTACTACATAATAAACTGTTAAAATTTCAGACGGACTAACGGACATGCATAATTCGACTTAGAAAAGTGGCGGCTCAGGTTGTTCATATTATTTTAGTTTTTATTATTTTAAGGAATCAAGTATTCCTGTTTATGAATACTTGGTTCCTTGAAAGTTTTCATGAATCGAGTTTTCTTTTAATGTTATGAGTTTTGATATTAAATATTTTTGTATCAGTTGATTAAGAAACTTTCATCATTAAACTTATTATTGTATTTATTAATTGTTAATCAGTTTTCTTTCAAACACACAATTTAATTAATTATTAGTAATTAAATTAGTGTTATTATATTAAAATAAATATATAATTTAAATAAAGTTTTAAATAAGTGAAAGAAGAAGACTTTTTAATTATTTAAGAAGTCTCTTCAGAATTTCACGAGAAAGACAATGGTGTTGAATTTTTTTTTCTACGATGAGTATTAAGGGACATTACAAACTCCGTACCAAAGTTATAATACCCTTGCTTAGCATCATACTTAGGTCATTTTGATGAAAAACAATTTCTTTGTAAAAATATTCCCACGATTATGGAATCAATAATTCTCACGAGCCGCCACTGATTTATATTGTAAGTACTTGCTTATAAGCTTATATTAAGTTGCAACTTATTAAAATATGCCAATAAACCAATAAAAGAGAGATAATACTTTGAACTTTTCGCGCCTAAGTATAAATATTTTGACATTTCCATACGAATATTACATAGTCAGTTGAACTGACTATACATTTTTAACTAGTTTTTTTTATTAATATGTATGTAATTCTAGGAAAGCATAGAACAGTATGTGTTATAATATAAATAATAGGACGAACTGAAACGCTTAGCTTTTTTACATATTTTTTTGCAGGCAAATTAATGATTAGCGTGTAAAATGTGAAGAATAATTATTTTAACCTTTCTCCTCGTATATAATACTATGGTGTTTGCATGTCATTTAAACCTTTTGGTTTTTTTTCCGTAATTTTCTGACTAATTATGAGTTAGATTTTGAGATATGTACGGGACAATGTGTTTGGATTTATTTTTTAAAGCATATAGAAAATACAAAATAAAAATCGCTAATTAATTTGAGTGTTATTAGCTCATTTTCAAATCTATACGTACCTACGTATGTATATATGCGAGGAGTTATTTCAATGTGTGGCATGAAGTATTCACATTAGAAAAATTATGAAAAATTGATAGCTTCCCTTACAATAAAGTTATTCTTCAACTGAAGTAATGAATATAAAATACATCCACCCCTCGATTTACACGGTTTCGCTTTTAAATGAAAAAAAGTACCAAATATTTTAAACGGAAATGTAATTAGTGACGAACTTCGACTGAACAGGGAATTATAGAAATATTTTATGAACAGATAGATCCTGACATTGAAAGAGCTTTAAAATGTCAAAGAACAAAAAAAGATAGACAGAAATTTGCAACGATCTCCACAAAAAGGCAAGTAAATTTTGTAAATCACATGATAGGAATAGGAATCCTATCCTTCTTTTTTATGTGTTTTGTTTTACACGATTTTTGGTGAAACGAATTTAGCGTGTAAATCGAGGGATACATTATGTGCTTACTATTTCTGAAAAATTAGACAGAAATTTATTTGTATACCTCAATCAGGTAGATAATATTAAAAAACAGAAAGTAGTAGGGAAAAGTGGGGCAAGACGGGGTAGGGGAGACCGGGGCGAGATGGCGCAAATTTTTAAAAACGTAATTTACTCGGAAACGGTCTAACATATCCGGATG
>JANSTT010019346.1:0-11694 GCA_026745375.1 Platyura marginata
CCCGGTGTAAGGGACCAGGCGACTTCATTTTTATACGATCGAGGGAAGACCAAAGGGACAAACCTAAAATCTTACACTGGCATCCTCCTTGTGGGAAAGAAAACCAGCCGAATACGCGCACTATAATTTAGTTTTTTTTTAATTTTTATTTTTTTAATTTTTTTTAGAGCAATTTTTGGAAAAATAGAGTAAATTATTAGAAAAATATATCGAGTTTTTTTTTACATACATGGCTTTCTTTCGCTTATTGCATGTAATGCATGTATAGTTTAGGTTATTTATTTTCAAATTATAATTAAGTAAATTTATTTTGTTTTCTTAGTTAATGCATGTTGTAATATGTAAGGGGTTTTTTCTAAATGTGTGTTGTGTATTAGATTTAAAAAAAAAACAAACTCACCTTCAGATCGCTTCGGTTTTCCTTTCCGCTTTTTTTTAGAACATTAGTCGACTATTAAAAAAAATCGAGAGAAGACCAAAGTTCTTACAAAATATAGGTCAAATATAGGTCACTTGCTGGTAGGTACCTATACCATTATTTAACCTATACCATTATTTAACACATTCTGCTGTATGAGAATATCACGAATCACACTAATTGATGTTTTTTCCTTAAGTATTTTCTTTAAATTCGATACAACAACCTTCATAACAAATAATTTATTTTCCTCAAAATTTCCGTTCACATAAATCTATCTATTTTCCAAGAATAATTTTTCGTGAAGCACCGAAACTTTGGCCCGATTGTGTTGCACCACGATTTGTTCCAGCTTGTAGTCCGATAATTGCTTCGCTAGCCCTTAACTGTTCATCGGAAAATTCTCGACGATTTTCTTCGGCCGGTCGTGGTCCCAAGTATGGACCTCTCCATTCTGAATGTTTGTATGTCTAAAAATTATCAAAATTTTATTTTGAAATTCATTGAATTTCCCAAAAATATGGCCAAAACCGAAACACTTACTACACGACCAACAGCAAAAATGGTTTGAGTTACAAGTGCTATATTCTTGTAATCCCACAGATCTGTTGTTTGAAAGAGATCTACGTCTGGTACACCATATTTAATACAGGCTTTTTGAAATCTGTAAGAAATGACTTCAACTATTTGCGATTTTTGTTTTTCTTAAAATAGGGTAAAACATTAATTACTGGCTGGTTTAACCCTGGTGACGGTACGTTAAATATTGACACTTTGCAGCCGGAGTTTCAGATAAAATCAAAATCTTAAAAAAAAACTTTCGATTAGCTACAATTATTTTTGCCTGCAATTATTCCTGTCTGATTGGAAATCATTTCTATGGTCTACGCAATAATTGACTGTCGTCAAGCTTATTTTATACTGTTTTCAGGATCTCTATGACGGCTTCTATACCGAAGAACTGAAGCCAGGGTTGGGAAAAACACTTATATTTTTTTTCTTAACTAAACTACATTAACTTTATTTTTACTTTACAATTTTTAATTTCTTATATAATATAAAATCCAACGTTCCAAGAGTCTCCAACAGAATTAGCTCTAATCCCGCTGCGCAGAGCTTTTATATAGTGTCAACGACCTCTAAGACTGAGACAGGGCGGCATGGCATCCTCTTCCAATATTGCTGCCAACTTGACAATGATAAACTAATTGATCTTCGTTAAATGTCGTGCCGCAACGTCATGTGAAGTAGTAAGACGGAAAATGTACGAAGAAATTGTTTTTTACGTTAGACATAGCTTCAATATGACAAGAGAACATTGCTGTTATTTCAAAATATAAAGTTTTTCTATTTTTTTTGAAGAAAATTCATAATGTAGGGAGGCACATATTATTAATGCAGAAAAATGTGTCTTATTTGACATTCGTTTGCTGGCTGATGAAAACAAGTTTTGACGCTTTCTCCACACCAAGTTGATTTTTTAATTTGGAGCGAATCACGCCGAATTTTGAGGAAAGTTTTCTCAATCCCTGCTGAAGAAACTACAGCCATGATCAATTATATTTTGAAATATCATTATTTAAAAAATAATGCCGGAGAATAGAGAAATTTTGGATCTGAATTTTTCATATATTTCTGTATAAAAATAACCGAAAAGATTTCTTTAATCAACTTATTGAATATTTTTCAGCAATATTTTTTTCTATAATTCGATTGAAAAATGGGATAATAAAAATTTGATTTAAATCAATCTAACCCTGAAGTCCAACTGAAGCTCTAAGTCAACCTGTCACCAACCCTTAACGCCTTTGTGTTCGCCTTTATAAAAACTGGATTCAGTTATATTCTATAATTTTTTTTTTTTAGCGGAGTGCGATTTTTTCTGATTTGACAACCAAATCAATCAACTCTTTTTTTTTTTACTTTAGATTTATAATCTAAAGGACCAATAATAATCCATATTCTTCATTGTGTAATGTTTATTTGTTAATATAAAGGGCCGAACAAAGAACGAATTCACCTAGAAAGATTATTTCGATTAAAAAAAAAAAAAAAAAAAACTGTGTGGTTGGTTCCTTGTCTACTACATACATCGTCCGGTATCGACCTTTGGCTTGAAAAAGACTTATACTAGGCAATCATAATGCAATCAGCTGTTGTTCGAGGTTAAATAATAATATGACAAAAATATTAAAGTTACAGTGAGTGTACTAAAATAAAATGCTGTAATATTAATCGTCTCAATATGATGGCCTGTTACTTCTACTGAACAGAGGTTCCCATTTTGACTTAATATTTGTGTGGGTCGGTAGGATTTGATTTCTTTTTTCTTTTAATTATTATTATAAATGTCACAAATTTTGTTCTCATTTCTTGAAAATAGTAGATAACCACAATTTTTAATCATATTTTTAAACAAAAATTTTTTTTTTGCAGCATGGTCGATTTTGGGAACATCAATGAGAGCAGTTCGTAAAGATACTACCAGGCATTAATAAATTTAGAATGGTGAGCCACTGTGTATATCTTAGATTTGATAGAAATTTAAAGAATTTAAAGCGATGCGCTTTCTTGAAATAGGAATTTACTGATATATTCCAGTTGGAACAAGAGTTCATAAACATTTGAATGGGTACGGTTAACGACCAAATATACAATGTTTAAAGTTTATAGTTAAACAACAACAATCAACAACTTGTATTTCATAAATTTATCCATTGAACTTTGTTTTGCTTGGTTTTGTACGTAGATACCATAATGAATAAGTAGATTTATCATCATGGCAGTCTATTGTACTGTACATGTACATGTACAGTACATTGTACAGGTACAGACAAAATATGCTATTACGTCACAAAAATTGTTTCATGTTTTCATGTCATGTCATGTCATGTATGTATTATTACCATAATAGAGGAAGCAAATGAATTTTTCGAGATGTGTTTGTCAATTGGTTGTCATTTGCTCAAATATCAAGCCAGAAATAATTACGTACCTTTTGCTTCAATTTACGTCGATCCTCACTTTAAATGAATGAATACATTTGTGTTACGTTATTGTTTGATATGTGAAAAAGGATAGTTCGGATTCCACTTTTTCTGTATTTAACTGTATTTCCATATCTTACGTATACATCAAAGAAAGAATTATGATTATGATTTGGCAGTATTGGCACTATGGATAGAAGGCAAGATGTCAAATATATAATAATTATCGCTTACTTTTTTCTCTATCCTTTGCAATCCCTCTCCATTATCTCTTGTAACTTCCTTTCCCTTTTTTATGTTGTTGGCAATGTGAATAAAATGAAATTTTTTTTTTTTTAAATTCTATCCCTCTTGAGTTAACGATCGGATCAGATTAAATCTTATTGATCCTACATTTCTACATTTTATATACTCTTAGTTGACATATCACATTGGTTATGGCATAACAGTATTTAACAACAATACCTACATATTTCTAAGTCGTGAAATAAGGGAGCATAGGTTATCCGCCAAATAGCCGCCATCGCGTTCTGTTCGTTGCCAAAAGTTCTTCTCATTCTTTTTCTCCTTCATTAGCTTCGGCGATTATGGTGCGGCGCCACGTTATTCTGGGTCGTCCACTTTTACGAGTACCTTGGGGATTCCACTCTAGCGCTTCGTGTACAATGTCATCCTTAGGTTCTTGAAGTGTATGTCCGATCCAGTTCAATTTTCTTCGACGAATCTGCGCATCAATCTTCTCCACATTTGTCATTTTCCATAGTTCTTCATTTATAACCCTGTCTGACCACATCACACCTTCTATATGCCGTAAGCACCTGTTCACGAAGATCTGGAGTTTTTGTTACTTTCCAGGTAATAATAATATTGGTTTAAAATGTGTACTGAGTTATTAGATGAGTAAATAACACTAATTGTAGAGTATTAAACACACTTGGTTCTGCAGTAAAATTGTTTAAAATATTCTATTGGATCTATTAATAATACAGATACACAAATATCTTGCCTATATACATTCATAAACTTATGGTTACTTTTGATATGATTATGGTTAGTATATAAAAACGAAAATTATTTGATTAAACCTCCTTCAATGCATGAGTTCCGTATCCATCATATATATAAAAGGTGTATAAAATACAATTTAACATTGTGACATCTAAATTTAAATATTTGGTGGCGCTTTAGACAATTTTTGTTCCATATACCGATATTAGATATCATGGAAGCTTAGTAGAAAATGTAGCATTTATATAAGTTAAGTAATAAAATAAAGATCAAAACGAATATTTCAGTTGAACTAAAATCTAAGTTAACTGAACGTTTTTCTATTGAAACGGGCTGAATATTTTTTATTATATTGAAATTGTTAAAGAAAAACTAACATCACCCAGCCAGACAGAAAACACTGTTCACAGAAAATTGCATTTTAAATGTTTTTGCTCAAACCGTGTGCTTCTATTAACAAAAAATTGAACAAGAGCTCAGAAGTAATCGGCATCGGTTATTATACTTTATACTTGGTAGTTAGTTATATCTCTGAATGTGTTCCAAGCCATGGGTAAAATATTTTCCAAAAATTGTAGTGCTCCAGAAGGTTTCAATATGAACAGGTTTGAAGAATGAAGTTTTAAACTATTAAATTTAAATGTGTAGAAGTGTTGAAATTATTAAAGCGATGGTTTCTGTGAAGACAACCTACTTGCTACCCTCTTATAGTTTATCCGATTTACCACTTCTGAGATATTAACAAAATCGTATTTGTTTTCTCTTTGATTTTATACATAAATTATTTTTTTATTTTTAAAAAAATTCTCCTAACAATGGGGTTTTATTTATGTTCACACGTTTACGTTTACTTATTATTATAGAAACTACTATTCGTAATGTAATTTTACATTTAAGGGCAGCCATTTTCTTTGAAGAGCTCTTTCTCTTTAACGAATTTAATATTTTTAAATCCTTTTGACCAATTCGTTCAATAAATTCCAATAGCTTCAAATAAGTAATTATCAAATAATCGTTCAGTAACAAATCTATTCTGTCAATTGGGTATCCAGGCCAGAAGGTTAATATTTTCTAAGGAGACTCAATTGGATCCGACAGCACCCTTCAATTAATATTTTATCCTATTTTATTATTTTTGTAACTTTTCTATTTTTCCCCATATTATTGAAAAAAGAAAAACAAATGTTTTAACTAAATACTCACTGGCTAATGTTGTCCATCATTTTGTAATCTCCACCCGAAACATTTACTTTCGTTATTATGCCAGGTGCCAAACGGCACATTAATTTACATAAAATGATTCCATCACGAAGTGCTTCTTCATAGGAAACCGATGGAAATCGTTCACCAATCACAGTTTCTATCCATTGTTGTGCTTCGGCTTCTTGGTGTGGCTCACGTTTGCCGGCAACCTACAAATGTTATGTAATTGTTAAAAATATTTCATTTTATGATTCTTAGCGAGTTCCTGCTCTAATTTATATTCAAAAAGGACTTCTTAAAATAAAAATAGAATTCTTAATTAAAAAAGGTGACAGGGATCAATTTTAGGTCCTCTTTATTTTTTTTTCTTTATCAACGATTCCGGTCGGTATTGCAGCAATTTACTAAACATCAAATATACATATATACAAGTAATGTACAAATTTTCACATTTATGTACATATATCGTAAATTCGTGACGGCAGCTGTTTTTATAGAGTCAGATCTAATAGCCAATACAATAAAAACCAAAAAAAGAACACGCCCTACTCAAAATTTAAAATAAAATTCGAATTATTGTTGGTTCAAGTAACATTACGATTTATACAACATTTATTTTGCTTGGCACATTTCAATTAAGAAAGATTACTTAACTCAATCTATTTGATGTGAAATTAGCCAAAAATAAATATTATATTGGTACATACATATGTATATAACTACAACCGTTTGTATGTATTTCCGCTGAAAAATATTTTCCTATGAAAATTTAAATAAATCAAAAAATTCATAAATTATGCTTTTAATATCAGCAATATTTTACAAAAAATTTTACTTTCTCTAAAATTACAGAAATATTGAAAAATTGAAAAAAATAAAAAAAAAAAACATCAAAATATTTCACGTATAGATAACAACTTAGTTCCGAGATCCGCCTACATACTTTTTTTTTGGAAATTGCGTCTCGATGCCGACGACTCGATACGATACGAACACCGCCACTAACTCAGTAATGTATTTCAGTCCAATTAACAAATTCATATTGCTGTGAATTTTTCCGGCTTAGTTGTAATTCAGATTTTCATGTGGTATATAATAATCACAATCAATCACTAGCCTTTCCAAATTTTTCCATTTAAGTGTTGATTTGATTTGTTTTCTTTTTTGAAATATTTACTGCACTGAAAATGGCGGTAAGTTAAAAATCGTATAAATTTAATTTTTTCAATATAAATTCTATACCAAAATAATTATAATTAGTGATGATGGTGATTTTTATTTTGTACTTAATTTCATTTTGGTGTATTAAATTAATAATCTATAAAAAGACAAAACATGAGTTGCGTTTTTTTGTTTGTTTTTTTAAAGTTTATTATTGTTGGCATAATAAAATGGTTACGTGCAAAAATTGTCGTCTATTTTTGAAAAAAAAAAAAAAAAAAAAAAAAAAACAAGAATCATTAAATACACATTGGAACAAAGTCCCAAAAAAAAAAAGTTCCTAATTTTCCATCATCCATTTTAATTTTATTATTTTTTAATAAAATTAGTTCACAAATTGATTAATTACGTTTATGCTCCTAATATTCACATTAAAAGTTCAACGTTTTTATCGTGTCGTTTAAAAAAAATAAATCTATTTTTAAAAGATTCACTGTGACATGGACATCGTATATATTAATCTATGACAGCTGTGTTTGCAGCTTTATGGGCGTATCATGATGTTAATTTTAGACATTGAATTTTAAAACATTTGAATCATTCTTAAATATATAATCGTTTCTTCAAAAAATAATAAAAAATTAAATTCAAAACTACTAGTAAACTACACTAAACATGCTATATGAAGATGTTTACAAGAAAATTTCGTTTGCAATTAATTTCTGATTATTGTATATTGACTGTTGTTGTACAAGCTTTAAAATTCTATTAAACATGCACAAGATTTATTTTTGGACGAATAACCATGTGCTCCATGTTAATATTCTATATTACATTTACATTACAATAAATTGATGATCAATGCCAGAATCATAAAAAAGATATTTTTGAATTTTGCAGACCTAACGTAATGTTCTTACAGTTAAAAAAAAAATCCCATAGGAAATTACATTTTATTGATTACTTAGATATAATATGTAGGTTCAGTACATAAATATTACAATGGGCTTTCAATTGGTTTCAGCCACAATTTTATTTGAAGTACATTTATCTGGCAATTTTTGAAGGAAAAAAAAAATTCTTAAATTAAGATTTCACTCAAAAAATCAAAAAAGGTCTACAAATAAACTTTTATTTCGTAGGTAGTACGTAACCATTTTTAAGAGGAGTTCAATATGCAATTTTTCTCTCAAAATTACTATAATCAGTAAAACGCCGACTCTTAGTGTTGCCAGATCAGTCAAATTTTACCTTTTTTCAATAATAATATTTTCAAACTGATTAATATTAGTGTGACCCTGTTTCTGTATGTTTTTTGAAGTGTTTTTCAAACTAATTTGACTATCATTATTTTAATCGACATTTGAGACTTCCTTAATATTCCAGTTCTGTTAAGAAATCTTGGTTATGTTGGGGTAAATCACACAATTCATATATTATGTACACCAGGCTATGAAAATCCGTCATTTTATGTAAATATTTGTAATGTATCAATCACTTTTATGAATAAACTCTAGCTAGATTAAGTACTCAATAAGTTAAAATTGCATACTAATCGCTTCAAAAATGGTACAGATAAGTTATTTTCGTTTTGGCTACCATCTTAGATTTCACTGCCATTTAAAGCAAAAATTACTTGGAAACATTGAAACAATTTATCCAATGAAACCAAGTAAAAAAATATAGATCGATCAATATTTGATGGTAAATTCACAATATACCGACCATTGTATCGCAATTGCATAAATGATTTCAATTCAGTTTAATTTTAATTTCTGCAAATTAATCTATTTCTATATCTTGGTATAAACACTCATTACTAGCCAAAAATAATAATTATATTTCATAACGGAGTGAAATCTACCATAAAATGTCAGTTGAGAAGGTTAATAAAAATAAAAATGTGTTAAAATATGAAAATAGTAAATTTTACATATATTCAATAAAATTTATCAATTTGATTTCCATATATTTATAGCCACGCAACAAGGAACAAGAACAAGAAGTTTTGGAATGGGTATACAATGTTTTAGGTGAACCGATTCCAAAAGGTCAATATGAAGATATTCTAAAAGATGGGATTGTTTTATGTAAACTAGCCAATAAATTGACGCCAGGTAGCGTAAAAAAAATCCAAGAACGCGGAACGAATTTTCAATTGATGGAAAATATACAAAGGTAGTGAGAAAATATTTATATATTTTTTTTTTATACCTAGTAATTTAATTGAATGGTTTTTATTTTTGTAGATTTCAAGCAGCTATAAAAAAATACGGAGTCCCAGAAGAGGAAATATTCCAAACAGCCGATTTGTTTGAACGAAGAAATATTCCACAAGTGACTTTGTGTTTGTATTCTTTAGGCAGAACTGTAAGCAAATCAATTGACGTATAATAGACAAAAATAAAACATACATTTACAGACACAGAAACATCCAGAATTTACTGGTCCACAGATCGGACCAAAAATGGCGGAGAAAAATGAACGAACATTTACCGAAGAACAATTACGTGCTGATCAGGGACATCTTAATCTTCAGATGGGCTTCAATAAGGGTGCAACACAGTCAGGACATGGTGGTATGGGCAATACACGTCATATGTAAATTTTAATTGTTTTTTTTTTAATTATACAATTTCTTACATAATTTGACATAATGTTCAATACATTTTTCTCTCTAAAATTCAGAAAATTTTTGTAATTCTACTACAAAAAAAAAAAAAAATCTAGCAAATTAACAACATTCTAAATTTTATGTTAATGATGCATGTAATAATTTGGCTTTCAAATATCATTATTCATATATATATTTAGTATGTGTTCAATCTTGTTGTGAACCGAAATGTATATTTCCAGAACACCAGCTAGAATTAATTAACATCTAAAATTAAATAAATCAATTTTGCTAAGAATTAAAAATGTGTCTATTATTGAGTTTTTATTGATAATTTTATCCTGAATGTAGTGAATTGGCAACACTAACAACTGACAATAAATTTACATGACAGAAAATAGAGGTTAACACAAATTATAATTAAATTTAAATATTTATGAGTTCTGATTATGGATAGAATAAAATTATAGAAGAGAAAAGAATTAAAAGAAAAAAAAAATTAAATAAAAATATCAACAACTAACTACATTATGATGAGTAAACAAATAAATAATTAGCTATATGTACTATACAACCTCATTTATATGAACACCATGATAAAATGAATTTATTTTAATTTCGATTCGATAATATGAACTTTAATTTAAAAAAAATATCTTTAACTACATTGATAACATTGTACATATAATAGAGACTATACTGTATCCATAGTAAAAAAATTGGTTTATTGAAATGCCTATATTCATGAATTGTTAGCATTGTGTTTAAAATTTGCCTACATACCTACTAATTTAAATTAAAAAAATCATTTTTGTTCGATTTTGTACTATTTATGTAACTAAAATAAATAATTTTTAAATACTTTTTATTTGTTTTACTTAAATGTTATGTACAATGTACATATGTACATACGTTTGTTATACATACATACATATCTATAAATACTTAGATATAGATTCGTACATATCAATTTAATTTTATAATTACTGTTCGTGTTTAATTAAACGAAACGGAAAAATAATTTTTAATTGCCATAGCAATAAGAGAAAATTTCACAAGAAAAATGGTTATCCGTTTTTCTAAAATTATACGACAAAATTTTCAACATTGAATTTAAAATTTGTAATTCAAATTTTTTATGGTAGAGAGAAATTTAAAAAAAATATTTTGATTACTAAAAATTAATGGGGATTTAGGACGAAAAACAAAAGAAAAAGTCAAAGAGCAGACGCACACCATACTCGTTCAGTATCATTAAACCGGTTTTATAGAAGAAACGTATGAAAAGTAAAGGGGGCTTTTGAATTTAGGACGAAAAACAAAAGAAAAAGTCGAAGAGCAGACGCACACCATACTCGTTCAGTATCATTAAACCGGTTTTATAGAAGAAACGTATGAAAAGTAAAGGGGGCTTTTGAAGATCGAAACGACAGCCAACATAACTCACCAATACATTTAAAACTATTTTCGTAGGTTCAAAATTTTTATTTTGTACATTACTTCGAATTCGTTTGTTTCATGCCGACCGAGTATAAAATGATGAAAAAACTCACTAACACATCTACCGTTTCGTATACGCACATAAAATTATCAAGTGAAGATGAATATCATCGAAACGCACCGTGTGTTAACTATACAATCATTAAACCGGTTTAATGACACTAAACGAGTATGGTGTGTAATATAGGTCAACTTTCAATTTACCTCCCTCACCCTCGCTTCTTTTATTTCTATAGCGTTGTTTCCCCATTTTTATGAATAAACCACAATTTTTGTATGAGAAATCGATAAAGTAGAATATTTGCCCTAAATACCATATACAATATTTAGCCCAGACCTTAAATTAATAGAATAGTCTAGTTCATTATTTGAAACTTAAATCGTCAATCTTTCAAAAACAATTTGAAGCATTTAGTTTCATAAATAGGTTACCAATAGGTGTATCACCATTTTTTTTTTCGAACTTTAATCTAAGCTTTTGACTTTCTTAAAGGAAGAAAGTGTTATTGGGAGCAAAAAAAAAGCGTATTTTTGTGACTAAATTAGGAAAATTATTGATAAATATGAAGCGATCACACTCAAAAGGTCGAGTGACATAACAAAATACAATTAACCCATTAATGCCTAAAACCAATTTTCACAGCATGGATGCAAAAGGGCATACAAAAATATAATAACATCAAAATTTAATTTAAACTTTATAAATTAGACTGTTTTGCATTGCATTTAATTGTTTGATAAGTCATTTGAGTGAATATTGTACAAGAATCCAAATTAGCTCGATATTTCAAAATTATAACAAT
>JANSTT010019347.1:0-11688 GCA_026745375.1 Platyura marginata
CGCTGCAATTAATTTTATTGAATTTCTATGGTTTTTAATCATTTACTCGAAAAGTATTTAGATTACAAAAAAAATGATTATGACAAAAATGATAGAGAATAAAAAAATGAAGATTTCATTCATAGACTAATAAGTTCCACGAAATACCGTTATAGCGCTGCAATCAATTGTATGTCATTTCTTGGGTTTTTAATCATTTTTTATTCGGCATTTTATTCGAAATGGTTTGTCAGAACTTACCCAACTATACTTTCTTTATAAAAACGAACAATTTTCTCTGTATATGTAGATTTTGTATTCTCGTATTTTTTTGATTTTTCTTGGCAAAGAACAGTTTTTCTGAAGCATACCATTTTTTTTTTGTTTTTTTTGTGTGTAGGTACTGATTTATTAATTTACTCGACAATAAGTAAATATTTATTTTGTTATATGGTTTGAAATACATTTTGAAAAATCAAATTTTTTTTTTTTGTCGAAAAATGTTATTTTTATCACATGAATTATTGTTTTAAGCATCAGCAGCGTAGAGACTAAAAATTTTTTTCAAATATATCTTGCAATCAAATAAATTACGTTTTATCTGTAGTAAGAAGAAAAGTCTTTATAAAAAGATAATACATACCTACACTTAAGAAAAAATTAAGCAATAATTGAATGAAATATATTTTTTTTTTTTTTTTATTTATATTTTTTTTCTTTTTTTTAAATTAAATTACGACAAATTTATACAAATACAAATATTTTCTGAAAATTATTTACATAATTGTTTTTCTTAAAACGTCAGTGTCTGTCACTATACAAGCAAAACTTAATTTTTTTTCCTGTTGTTTTTATTTCGAATATTTATATGAAAATAAACTGAAGAAATTTTTACTCAAAAATTACGTTTCGCAATTGTTCAATATTTAAATAGATCATCATTGTATATTATACGTACGTACATCCAACATCCATACGTACATTACGTATATGTCGTATATACATACGTATATATATATAGTTGCATTGTAATATATATGCACATTTGTTACGCAATAAATTTGTAGAGCAAAATTTTTGTTATTTATTTACATTTGTTGTTTGGAACGTTAAAAGTGAAAATAAAATTAATCAACAAAATCATTGTTAAATTATTATTGGTTTAGTATAGTGTGTTAGATGTCCGTCCAGTCCATTGTCAATTATTGATCACGATTCGTAGGTATAGACATGAACAAGTCAGATCTAATTTAAATATACCTCTATACATAAATATGAATGTAATTTATATTATTTTGTGAATGTATTTGAGAGAAATAAGTAATTAGTAATTTTATTTTGTGCAATCAACACCATCGTGTAAATTCTTCCAATTAGTTTGTTTTTTAAATTAACAATTTTGTGCGCAAATTTATGAAATCAAGTGGGAAACATCTACTCGCAATGTTTATTTGGTTTATTAATTTATTTTCTAGTCTAGAACTTAGTCTAACTAATTTGAATTATTGTATAAAGTGTAATTGCAACGGAAGATATATGCCAAACCAGTAACGTAGCGTGGATTTTATTTTTGGCTCTTCTGAAACTCCTACTATAATCCTATAATCAGCATAGTTTACATTAATTGTCGAAATATTGATAATAATGATAACTTCATTTGAAATCAAATTTTATTCGCAATCTTTTTTGCCTTATACACTTTTTTTTGGTTTTCTAACAAAATATTTAGAAATCCATCAATATACAACTTAAAATTGGAAATAGAAATATTATCTTGCAGAATACCCAGTTTTTATTTGCATAATATTAATTATTGATGATTTTCTCGATAATTTGTTAAAAAATTGAAAATAATTTATAAGTCAAAAAAGATTGAAAATAAAATTTTACTTAAAATGAGATTGCCATTATTAAAATATTTGAAGAAATAACGTAGTTACGCGGATTATAACAATAATTTCTGAGATACTTTGGATGAGTACAAATAAAACACACGCTACGTCACTGTGACTGTGCTAAACTAATAGGGATAATAGAATGACCTGGTATAAGCGGAATTTTTTTTAATTTTAATTAGAGTCCTATTCAAAATTCTTTATTTTTCATAAAAATATTTTACACAAAATTCTTGCTATTTATTAATTTTTCATCTTTATCTTTATGCGTCTAAAGAACTACTACCAAAGAGTTGAGTTAATTTTGATTTATGATTTTTAAATATATTTACAAAATAACTTTTTAATCTGGCACAATAGTCACTAATCTCACTAATTAGTATCTACTAATCCCACTAATTATCGCAATTTTATTGTCGGAAACGTACAGCTTTACCTTCGCCAATAATAAACAATTTGCAAAATACTTTGACAATGCCAAAATTTAATATGGAAACAATGGCTCAAATGAAGCACAGATAATTTGCTTGCATTTTATTGGTTGAATGTTTAAAAATGCACATTTTAAGTATAACCTGAGGGTTATATAAATAAAATTTCTACCTGTTTTTGATGGATTTTCAACAGGATTTCATACTTAATGAGAAAAAAATCTCTTTTCTAAATTTCTTTTCTTTTGTAATTTATGCATAGTTTGGTTGTTATTTTTAATTCGATGAGTTAAGATGAATTTGTAAAAAAAAATACTTAGAAATTTTTTTTTTTTTATTTTAATTACCGTTTGTTCATTTTTAACATATAATTTTTAACATAGCCTTTTAAATATGCCCCAACCCACATTTACAGGAGACACAAAAAAATATTGTATTTTAATTTATTTTTTTGTCAACCATTTCATGTTCAAAAGGGTTAACTTTTTCAAAAAAATTAATATTGAGAAAGTTCAAAATTGTTTTATTTTTTTAAAAAAAACCCCAAAATTGGTCGTTCAATAATTTTTTTTCATTTTCTTCCATCAAAATGCTGTAATTTTTTACTTTTAAATAGTCCCATGATAATAGGATCAATAATTTTCACGAGCCGCCACTGTTTTGTAGGTTATATAAATAATAAAATTAGATATAACAAAAATCATTTTGGTGCCAAACAAACCCTTAATTTATAATCTGTAACCTACAAAACAATAATAATATAAATTCTCGGGTAGTCGATGGCATTGTTTATTGTATTTGTGTCCTTAAAATCGAAAATCCCGGTTGTTTAACTGTGGACAGGAGAATAATAATAAGACAATAAAATTTAAATTTTTGTTACCTTATGTACAATGTACATAAATTAAATTATTGTTCTATTCTATTGTTCTATTCTAAAGAAGGATTATAAGTAGCGACAAAAATATGTAACAACAGCAATAAAACTCAGTTCAATTAGGTATCGTATTTCTCTGAATTATGTCATTAAATTGGCAGCTATAATTAACATAAATAAAGATAAATAGGATTTAAGTTGGATTCAAAGTTCTGTATAAGTTCGGTTCTACAAGTGACGTGTAAATTAATTCTGAAATAATACAAAAACCATAAATTTTTCAAAAATATGTTCGTCACTTTTTAAGAGTAACCATTGAGTAAATATTATTAGGAGAGATAGAGAAATATTATTATATTATATTATTAGGGGATACCAGGGGAGTAGGGGACATTAAAAATTCAGCTTGATCGTAAATTCATCGTAAGATCTTTAATTTTATGTTGCTCTATACAAAAAAACGAATTTGTGACTTATTACCCTGACTGGTCCTCAAAAACGCAAAAATTACTATTTTAGTAAATTATATTTCATTCATAATGAAACAAGTAATCTTTTGAACTAACCCACAATAAATTATCTACTCAAACAAACTTTTTACAAACAAATTAGTAAAAAATAAAAAAAATTACTTACTAGTAATAAAATCATTTTTTATTGCGTCTGCGCGAGACACTTATCCAGATAAACTAAAAAAACACATTGATTATACGTAAAAAAACGCACATATCAGGAAAAAAATAGAAACGACATATTACCCTGTGTGACAACCCTCCCCGGCCTCCCCTACCTATTTAACAATATGTGCTCTTGGCAACTTATACTTTTTCTCCTAAATTAGTCCCAGTTTTTTTAATATAACCCTAACAAACCCATACCAATCAATGGTTAATTGTGCCTTCAGCGTTAACGTTTTTTATTACAAAAAATATGCGCCATAATTACTACATTTATGCAAATTTTCTAATAAAACGCACCAATATCAATGTATAAGTAGTTTTACATAATTTTAGTGTGTGTGTGTGTTTAATCAGAGGATAGAAAAGTTCATTCACACATATATAACGCCATGAATTTTATTTTACAATTAAATATTTAGTTCATTCAAGATGCCAAAAAATTTATACTTAAATTAGCACCTGTCAATTAAATTTCGCACGCACATGAACGGAACGGCATTAAATTGTCATCTAAATTTTAAATAATCCTTCTGCCATCTCTGTACATAATGTAATGTTTCTTATTGATTAACAAATTTTTTTTTTTTTTTATTTATTTTTTTTTAATTTAATTTCTAAATTCGTGCACAGTCAAAATATTTAGATCAAGACAACTTTATTATTTATATCTTTTTATTTTTAATTTTTGTGTTTTTCTTTATTTTAATATTTTTTTTTCTTTTCTTTTTTGTCAAATTTTATAATAATATTTAAGAAAAAAAAAAAAAAATTATTTATAGTTACCTACTGTCTACTGTCAGATAATCTATTGTTTCTGTCGAATGGAATTTAAGTTTAGATTTTCTTCTAATATTGCAGAGCAGAGAAAAGAAAAAAAAAAACAGAAAAAAAAAGAAAAAATTAGATCAAAGAAAATATAAATTTTACTAGAGGAATTTGGCTAATAGATAAATTTAGAGTATTTTATACAGCGGTGACCCCTCAATATAAATAAAATTTTACATAAATGTGCTGTAATGTTCAATGACCCCATTTTTAGAATTTTATAATATTTCTTTAAGATTTTTTTAACAATATTTAACGATATTTTTATTATGATGAGTTGTTAAGTATATTTTAATGGCTGTTTTTTTTTATGAATATTTAATATCAGTTGTTAAAAATGCATATGGGAAATAATAAGGTACATGGGTAAATTAGATTTAATCATTAGTTATCTCTCTCTCTACTCTACTCTTTTTTTATCCATTAATGTTGCAGTTCATTTATTATGAAACATTTAATGCTCTTTTAAATAGAATTACCTTATAAAGTTGCAATTTTGCTCATTTTTATTAGCTATTGGAATAAAAATTTAAAGTCGATGATAAGAAATTAGTGATGCTTTCATGAATTTTGTATTTTTAATGGAGTGTCATAATAATTTTTAATTTAATTTATGATTTACGTAGAGAGCCTTGAATAATGAACGATACGAAGAAGATGCGGAATATTCAATTCTCTATCATACATTCGTACATTTACAGGTACTTTATTCTCTATAAATGATACTTAGTAATTGGCCGTAAAATTTGACAATTCATCTTTTCATTTGTCGTTGGTGAAGTTTGATGTAAATTTGTAGTAATTGTTTCGATTGTGCTACCAAATACTACTTCAAACTTTAGTAGATTCAACTAATGGTGCCAAATACTGACGGTATCGATATCTAATATAAAAACTGACATAAATATTAGAAAAAGTCTGCCCATAATAATTTGACAGGGGATTGTATAAGTGAGGGCCTCAGCGTTAAATCGGTCTAACCTCAAATTTCTTGAACAGAGATAATCGAGTTAGAAACAATAATCCTCCTAAACCTAAACTATCGTCCTAACCTGGTTATGTTCTTATAAACTATCTGCCCAAATATATTATTCCTAAAATTGATGTTTTGCGTCAATCACCCCAGCCGGACAAATGTTTTCGATCAAGTTGAAACTTAGCACAGATTTAGCATCCATTTAGTACCTTCAAGGTTCCGAAGTTACAGACAAAAATAATAATTTCATATCACCCCAGCCAAACAAATGTTTCCAACCCAGTTTAAACTTGGCACGAATTTAGTACCCATTTAGTACTATTTAGTACCTTCAAAGTTTTCAAGTTATAGCCAAAACTAAAAATTTCATATCATCCCAGCCGGAAAAATGTTTCCGATCTAGTTTAAACGTGGCACTAAATCTAAATCCATTTAGTACCAAAGTATTATATTTAGTACCTTCAAGGTTCTATAAAAAAAAATTTAAATTAATTTTACATGCTTGTTTCATATAATAATGCATTGCTCAAAAAAATCTACAAAAAAAAACGGAAAATCAGTAAATTATTTTAGAACTAAAAAAAAAAAAAAAAATTAACTGCAATTGTGTGTATTAGTTCAAGTTGAACCAGCAGGCGCCGGTGTTATTGTTACAATTTAAATGTCGGGATAAAAATATAAAAAATTACTAACAGATTTTGAATTGACAACGACTAAGACTAAGACACTCCTCTGCCTATCTCTAATGTTTATAATTTCAATGTGAATTAAATTTAATATAATTTTTATTATGAAATCAATTTCTTTACAAATTTGTGTGGTAGATTGGAATGTTTGTCATTTTTAAAAGCAAAACCATGTTCTGGAAACGATACAAATAACAAGGGAGAAAGTTAAGTAACTCAAGAATTTTATATTTTTATTTATTATATACTCGTACAATTTATATACTTATCTACATAATTTACGAGTACATATATTTTATGTATCAATTTCTCTATATCTATAGTCTATACCGAAAGTCTTGTCTAGATTGATATTTATTTATGAGTTAACATTTTCAAAGCTGTTTTCTCTGTAGGTATAATAACTCTGAATCCTCTCTGAATTCACAACTCACCATTAATATCCAATTGGTTGATATTTTTCTGTAATTACGAGCAATCAATTTTTCGTTTGTAATTTATTTGAATATTTTCGGAATATGATCATCTTTTGGTAGAATTAGCAAACCATGACATAATCAATCACTGGCTACTACTTGGTATGGTGTAGAGTTAGTAAAATACGGGTATGTACATACATTTGTATCTTCTTTAGATCCACTTTCCACTTATATACTCGTATGTAGGTTATAGAAAATCTAAACTTATTAGACTGTCAGTGGCGAGCCGTGAGACAAATTAATCTTACTGAAATTATTTAAGGAACAAAAACAACCATTTTGATCTTTACCGCATCAAAATTTCTTGTTATCAACATCAACTTTGTATATTATTTTGAATTTCCAAAAATTTTGTCTTTCTGTAATTCTTTTGTAAAAGTTTTTGTAAATATCCAAGTAATATCCATAAAGTATACGTCAAATTTTGGAAATGTTCATTAATTTTTTAAAAACTTCCAAAAACTCTTCATCGTCTTTTTTTTCCTCGGACGCTACACAGTGGTGTCTATTTCCACAATTTTTTTAACATTTGAAGTGTTTTCCCTTCGCTGAATCGACATCTAGCTGTTATTCCTTGAATTGATGCCCTTGACCAACATTTTTCAAATTCCGCACAAGAGAAAAGTACTTAATATTTTACTCCCACACAGGGATCGAACCCATCACCTCCCGTTCCAAGAGGCGATTACCTCTACCCAGGGCCAGTTTTGCCATATGTGCAAGGTGTGCACCGCACCCGGTCGGCCAAAATCATCATCATTGTTTTTATTCTATCGACTATGTAATACTTTTATATTTACTTTTACTTTTACTGAAAACTTAAATTATATTTCTTAAGTTTTGAAATTCTATCATTTAGTTTTTATATTAAGCAGTAACGTAGCGTGGATTTTATTTTTGCCTATATAATGTACCTCTGATATTCCTACTATAATCCGCCAAACTCCCTTAATTGTTGAAATTTTTTTATAAAACTAATCAAATTCTAAGCAAAAAATATTTGCTTTTCTTTTTTGCCTTATAAATTTTTTTCGATTTTCTAACAAAATATTGAGAAATTCATTAAAATATGCAACTTAAAACTGGGTATTCTGTAAGTCTAATTATCCATAGAGAAATTGTCTTGCAGAAAACCCAGTTTTGAATTGGATATTTTGATGATTTTTTCGATATTTTGTTAGAAAACCGAAAATAATTTATAAACCAAAAAAGATTGGAAATAAAATTTTACTTAAAATGAGATTATCTTTATCAAAATATTTCAAGAATTAATGGAGTTTGTAGTATAGAATTTCAAAGGTACTTTGTATTGGCAAAAATAAAATCCACGCTACGTCACTGGCATAATATATATTTCACTGGCGACCACAACATTTTAGGATATTTTTAAGAAATTTCAAACTTGCACGCGCGGTAGCCTTTCTTTTATTTATCATTATCTTTTATTTAATTTACTGGAATGGGGGCGGCCAAATAATAATTGCACACAGGCGGCCAAATTTCTACAACCGGCCTTGCTGCCTCTACCATTGAGCCATTTGGTCGGTTCCAAAAACTCAATATAGGGTCAAATTAGTCTCGATTTCATTCATAAAAATCTTTAACGTTTTTTTTTTGTTCTCACAAGTCGCCACTATTAGACAGTAAAATACAACAACAACAAAAAGACATAATAACTACATAATTGAAATAAATTAGATATCCAGTAATATTACTTTAGCTACTTCCTTTAACACTGGATCTGTAATCTACTCAAATAGAGGAGCTCTTTTAGCATAATCAGTATATATCTCTAGACATTACCATACTCTATCTACATATCTCTATAATAATAACAAAACAATTTAAACTGCGAACAGATTATCTTGTCGAACATAAATCATCAACCATAATTACATAAAAAAAAAATGTTATGCATCAAATCGTTATTCAATTTCTAGTACAAAACCGGATCCAACTAATCATTCAACTAAATCTAAACTGAAACAATATTTTCTACTCACCTTGGTCTAATTTTGTCATATATAAATTTTTTTGTTTTCCACATCTCTATATTCCCTCTTTGCTGTTCCAGATATATTGTGTTGTGATGCGTCGCAAACATTTTTCTAAGATGAAACGCGAAGGAGAAAAAAAAAACTAAGATGAAAATTGCGCAAAAAAAAAATAACAAAACAAAACAAATATTTCAAAATAAACATTACAATTGTTTGCACACGCAAATATATGTACAGATGTAGATACATACACAGATACAGAGAATAACGACAAGTAATCTAGCAGCGCCGCCGCGCACAGTAATTAAAAGTAACAATTTCCAATTGTTTTTATCGCAAAGCTTATCTTATAAAAAATTATGGGTGTCATTACCATATGTCGAATAGGTATGTATATGCCTACACATTGTACATATGTACATAATATTTGTGTTGAGTGTACATAATATAAAAATTAGTGCACATAAAATTTTGAATTGCGTCTCCATCTCTATCTACATATACGGAGATGTACGAAATAAAATTTTCCATATGGTTCAATATTATTATTAATAATTTTATTATGAAAAACATAATTTTCCACAGCCTCAAGCCCGAAAAGTCAATAAACATTGAACTAGAATTTTTCAGTTGTAAGTAAATAGAATTTTTTGAGTCTATACTATAATAACATTTACACACACACACACACACGCACACACATACAAATAGGCTAGCTCATAATTTGAGCGGATGTTCAAATTACTAACTCACATTGAGGTATAATTTAAATGGAAATTTATTAAAAATTACACGATAATTAACACTTTTTGTTGGTAGTAATTGTCAGCAATTTACGGAAACTGGTAGGTCATTAATTTTCGTTGAGTTTGAAGGGTAACGGCAGTTGTAGAAAAAGTAGATTTATTATGGTTGAAATACAATATGAAAGCAATACATTTGGCAAATATCTGGCATGTTTTCTTACCGATTTCAAGGAACCGTAATTAGTGAAGTAATTCATTTCAATGGATTCTTGTTTCTGAAAACTTCAAGTGAGAACAATATAGTAAAAAAAAAAAATATATTTCATGGATAGATCCATCATTTCTATGGGGCCTGTAAGATGTTTCATTTGTCTATTTTCTACGCAGGAGTTAAAAATATCCAGAAATCGATACAAAAGCATTTTTATTGTACATTGAGGGAAATTTTTCGTTTAAAAAACCACCAACACTGTTCTAAAGGGATCTGATCCAAGACCGATGAGGGACTCCTATGTTTGTGTGGGTAAAAAAATATTTTTTCTTACATTATTTTTTTGTAAGAGAAAATCTTAAGATCCTTAAAAAAAAAATTCTTTCAAAAATTATTATCTCCTAAACTACGGGAACAGTTAGCTGCTTCGAATATCTATCAGAAATTTTTTTTTTTTTGCCGACTGTCCATCGATATAGTAAGACATTTCGATAGAAAAATAGATTTAATAACATCATATGAGTAAAAGATTTTTTAAAAATCGAGCGATTGAAATTTAGCTTCGAAATTTCACACAAATTAAAGCTGAGGCTCGTACGAATCCAACAACTTATAGATATTAGGTCTATCTCTTTGTTAAGTATTTATTTGAAATGTTACAAAATCAAATTTAATTTTTAGATCGGAATTTAAGCCTTTTTCAGGCGTAAATGTGTGAAATTCTATACAAATCACTTGAAATCTTCACAAATTGATTCAAAACGTTAAAATTATAAATTTTCAGATCAAATCTATGGAATTCTGAAAAAAAAAATTTTTTGTTCATATTTTCCCATTTTTCGATGATAGATTTTCGATGAAAATACCACCAAAAAATCATATCTCCTAAACTACTCGACCATTATTCGGAGAACTTTTTTTTTCAATATGCTTCGAATATCTATCGGAAATAAAATATTTTCCCAACCCTCCATTGATATGATGAGAAATTTTCATAGTAAAACTAATTTTAAAAACAAAAATAATTTTTTAAAAATCACGGGATTGGAGTTTAGTCTCTAGATTGCCCGCAAATTAAAGCTAAGACTTGTAAGAATCCAATGATATATAGATGTTTAGGTCTATCTCGTTTTTATAATTAATTTTAATTTTTTTTTAAATGAAATTTCATTTTTTGATCGGAATTAAAGCCGTTTTTAGACTTCAATAGTAAATGTTTTGATATATATTTGAAATTCTATAGAAATCACTTGAAATCTCCACAAATCATTTGAAATCGTAAAAAAATTTCTTCATAAAACAGATTTAAATTATTTGCATTAAATTCAAAACAGACATTCATAGCTAATATGATTCATTACAAAAAAAAAATACAAATGATCCTAAATGATTTCCATGCAAGACACCGAACAATAGTAATAATAATCTGCACTGTAATATTGGGACTAGACAAAGAAAAAAAAAATATCAACAAACTACAGACACTATACAAGCTTTGAAAAAGTTGATAATACAATTTATCACGCTGCTGGAGATTGTTCAAAGCAACATATCTGCAAATTGGGGGTGTATGTATATGGTTGTTTCAGTGTGTTTCAAAACGTGTGTGTTTAATATATTAGTTCTGGTTCTATGTGCATTGCGACTGAATGTTCTCAATATTATTTATACCAGTGACGTCGCGTGAAAATTTGTGATAGGGATTCAAAAGTAAAATAGGAGTAGGTTATCACATTAACCCACACAAAATACAAATATATACCACGCGCACAACTCCTTACCAAACAAACAATTTCATATACTCAACCCATGGAATTAAATCTATCCAGGTAAAATTTCTGCTATACGCATATATTAACAACATTCTATTAACTACCTGAAAATGAGCCCTACTAAGCAAACAATT
>JANSTT010019348.1:0-11687 GCA_026745375.1 Platyura marginata
CTATGTTGACATTTTTTAAATTTAAAAACGGAGCGGGACGGAACGGAACGGAACGGCGCGGTGCATTGTGCCCGTAGGTTAACTGTCGATGCAAATAGCTATAAAGTAAAATATTAACGTCAAATATTTTGAAGAGCTCTCACAACAGGGCTGTACAATGTACTCTGTACGTACAGTGTACAATGTACAATGTACGTACATGTAGTAAAAGAGAAATAATTTTGCAAGAATTATTTTTATGTAGAATATTGTCACAAATGAAGCCATTAAGTATTCGCTGGAGTTGATAGGCAGTACTTCTAATACTTCACTGCCATCCTAATGATTTTATGTGTCCGCCAAACGGAGTACTAATTATATGAAGTTTGGTATAGGCTGGGGAGACGTTCTAAATACATAAGTCATATGTTTTGCTACATTTTCTACATTATAATTTGCTACATTTTGTTGTTGTTGACAATTTATTGATAGAAGACGTACCCGGCTTACAATTACAAAATATGTGAATTTTGAATAGATTTAGTATAGTCTTACTAAATTCTCTATATACGTTTTGTACTATTGCTTACATTTATACTACATGTAGCAATGTAGCAAACGTTATAAATGTATCGATTGTCAGACTCTCGTCAGCCTTACATTCTTAGACTAAAAAAAATGAAATTTTACAAAAAAGCCAAATTGGAAATCAAGATAGAATGCTGTCTAGGGAATTTGGGTTGGGATTGTGCACATAATTAATTTTTTTTTTCTATACCTTTTTTTTCTTGACTATACTCGTATATGTGTAAGTTGTTCGATGTTGCGATTTGTTTTTAGGTGAATTGGTGATTTGACCTCGTTTCTGTTTATTTTATCGATTTTATTTGATATTTGATCGCCAATTATTAATAATTTGTTCAAATATTTTAATGTTTAATGTCCTTGTTAATTACTACCAACTATTCGCTTCGATGGTCGGATTAGAATTTTCTTCATTTTTCGTTAGGCCTTGGATCAATTATTCATTTCTTTAATGGAATTTGAAAGAATTAAAAAATTCCAAAAAAAAACTCATAATTTGTGATGGAAATTTTCTTACTAACACAACACGAACCCCCTGCTTTTCGATTTTACGCGTAGCTATGGTCAAATGAGATATGAGAATTTCTAAATAACCGGAATAATTTCACAATCACGTTCTTTATTAAAAATAAATTCCTTCAATAAAAATAAAATTTTTTTTTTTATTATACAGACGAAAACCATTTAACTGAGAAAGAAAATGAAAATTGCTGAAACACTTCAAAGAAATAAAAATAATTCACAACTCATTACACCGAATGGTTGAAAAACAGACATATCCAATGACTTGAGATTTTCTTTTTGCAAGTTCAATTTAATTATCAGCCAAGAAAACGATTATGTCGTACAATTTTCTTATATATTTTGTATAATTCTGCCGTATACAATTATACTGTACAGTGTACAATCCTTTTCATAAGATGCCTTTGAAATTGTTTTAATTTTCATTTAATTGAAGAAAAAAAAAAAAAAAAATAAAAAAAAAACGTTAAAAAAACCAAAAACGAAAAATAGGAAAAAAGCTTACATTATTGCATATAAGTATGTACAATTGTACAATGCGCAAAAGTTTCAATTGCGACCAATTGAACAATAACAATTACCGTATTATCGAAATCCTTATAACAAATAAACGGTTAAACCATTTTATTGCAAAAACAACAGTTTAAAACAAGGCTGAATGCTTTTCCGCAGTGTTCCCTTTGGTATATTTTTCCCCAAACAATATACGGGTAATAGTGAGGTGGCTATGAAAATAAAATTGTCGCAAAATTTGCTCTTGAACAATATTCTGAATCGTTGCAATAACGTGTTCAACAATCCTATAAAATCAAGGGCCTATAAAGTACCGATGTGTGTGTGTGTGTGTATATGTAAGTATATGTGTACTCTATGTACATTATATAAAATCGGGGTATAATACGTGGTAGATATGGGTATAGAGACAGGGAATGGCATTAGAATGTCAGATAAAAGAGGTGTTTTTTGTTTGTTTGGTGGTTTTAGAAAATAAATGAAAATTCAATTCGTTTCTTTGGCGGTGCGGGTATTTTCCACACACAAAAAAAAAATAAAAAATAAAAATAGGATTTGAATTTGGTATTAGAGCGAATATTTGGCAAACTCATTTTTTCGAATAAAATCTATAGCGAAACGGTTAGAAGGCAAATGATTTCAAAAATAAAATTGAACAAGTGGATTTTATTAGCTGTAATTTTGATTGTTTTTTGAAAATGCGGAAAATCGACAAAACGAGAGAAAAATCATTGCGAAAACGGAGATATTCAATTCAAATTGTTCTCGGTGAGACATTGATAAAACTGTTACAACAACCGTATAAAGATTGTGTAATCGGTTATAGGAAACTTTACGGGAGGTGTTTTTGTCGAAAAAGATTTGCGATCATAGAATAGAATATAGAATTGAGGTTATCGAGGTATGTTCATTTTACTCATTTTTCATGTTTAGAAAAGACGATGTAAATGTCGAATTTATATTTTTCTCTAAGAAGAAAGCAAGAATTTGTTTGATTATACCGCAAATTAACCCTAATCCAACCAGGCTATTTTTAACTGTGGTACATTGCGCCAGTAATTTTTATTTGTTTATTTATTTTATTTTTTTTTGTGTAAAAATGTCGAACAATAAAATACATCGTATTAAATGAGTAGGAGAGTTTTTAAAATAAAATGTGTCTCAAAGACACACCTTGGTAGGATTAGTTGGTTGAAGAATTTTTTAAATCGATAAATTTTTGAGGTAAAAAAAAAAAGGTGATTTTAATTTTTAAAATTGCCATCTATTCTAAACTTTCAGTCCGACTGAGGTGAAACAAAAAAATGTTGTTCTCTGGTATTGTGACTTTAATCTGACAACGGATGGCTGAATTGCGCTTAAAAACACTCTAGCAATTACATTATCGCAAAATGACAGTGCTTAAAAATGACAGGTGAAATAACGAGCATTTGTTAGGTTTCCTTATGAGAAACACTTCAAGTGCTTCATTTCCACACACACAAAGAAGATGTCGTCATATCAATGAGATAAATGTATATTTAGTGGTAAGAAAAAGGCATAATGGAAATTCCTACAACAAGATAGGTCTCTTCACGAAAAGAAGAAGAAGAAGGAGAAAAAACTTTAAAAAAATCATAACTTTTAAAGCACTAGGCCAATTTTGATGAGTTAGGATTTGTTTTTGAGAGAAATGGAAAAGACTTTTGATAAAAATCTAATTAGATTAAGTTGTGCAATTTTTTCATACTTAAAAATTAAGTTAAAGTATGAAGATAAAAAAAAAATCAAATTTCATAAAATAAAATTTTTTTTGTAAAATATTCATTGAACCTTAACCCTAAATCGCAAATTTTTTTTATAACAAAATAGCAAGAGTGAGTATACAATTGTTGTGGAAAAAAAAATGAATATTTTTTTTTCTATAAAACTTAAGAAACTCAAAAATAGTAACAAAAAACTCCGGTTGAAAAAGTTTTTCCTATAAAAGTTATAGGTTTTTTCGTGCTCAGCGGACTCCAACGGACTCCGTTTTGCGCTTTATGGTTAATTTAGCTTGAGAGGCACAAAATTTGGAGGTAGTTAGTTTTTATTTGCAAAATATATCAATTTTTATTTAAAAACATTTGAAGGGCTTTGCATGGTAAAATTCGACATTAGCAGTAATTTACTAAAATAGATGAAAGTTAGGGGTAATAAAATCAAGCTGCTTTATGTTATGAAGGGCAACAAACACGTAAACACTAACTTCAAACCCTTAAGTATTAAAATAGAACTGTTTAAAGTCTACATTATAAATACATTCGGTAATAAAATCAATATGAATAAGTGACATACATATACCTACATACATATTATACTTGTAACTTACATTATTCTCTACATGCTCAGATATAGAAAGAATGATATTTTTACACTTCCACTTTATATGGTTTTATTCCAAATCAATATAAATTTCCAAAAATAACTGTGAGTGGGAGCACCTTTCTGTCTACGTACATTTTTAAATATAGAAACTTTTCATGCCTAAAGCGAATAATCTTACATATAAACAGGATAAACTTTAGTGCTTTCCAACATTATTTACAGGCTTTCCGTGTAATATTTTATGTTTAAGCTTTGTAACAAAAAAAAAATTTATTTCAAAACAAAAGCGTACCATAGATATCTATCTATGTATGTGTATGCATATATATATATGTATGTATATGAAATGTCAACATATGAAACATAAAAAACATATTTTTTTTTTTGTATAACTTGGCAAGATACAACAAAACAAAAAAAAAAAATAATAATGAGAGTGCATTGTTCTTTTTCTTAAAATAGGAAAATATTTTTTTTATTTTTTTTTTTTATTTTTTTTGTCATACAGTTTTTCCTCTTAACCTGAATTTGTTGTAAGAAAAACAAGCGACGATGTAAGCCTTATCACCGCAATACTTTTTCACGGTGCCTCTTTTTCTCTATATGAAAACGTATTTAGACAAAATGAAATGTGCAGCAAACGAGTGTTGCAAAAGAGTTATTGTTTGTGCAAAGAAAATAAGAAATTTCTCGATTTAAATTTTCCTTTCTTTTTTTTTTTCGTATATATATGGAATGCTATGGTGATATAGAGGTGTACATGTCTATTAAAGAATATATACGAGTTTGGAGTTTTTCTTATACGATATATAGTTAGAACAATTTTTAAAAAGCTCCTTTTAAAGTAGGTAGACAGACGTAATGTAGGTACCTATACTATATGTACATTGTTCAATGTCTGTTTAGTATAGTTGTTTGTTATCCACTTTCTCGTTCGTAGATAGATTTGTAAAAATTTTGTAACACACAAAAAAAAGGCTACAAAGGATAGGCAACGTAAATTTCGATCTCAATTTTTGAGAAAATGTATAATTTGGTATGTAGGACCCACATGTATTTTGTGGGAATTTACCTTCAAAAATTTTCATCAAAATAATTTCCCTTCATTTTTCTTCCCTTTTCTTACAATACATTTTCTTTTTGCATTTCTACGATTTAAAATGTCCTAAATGTTGAGAAATTAGAAATTTTTTTTTTTTCAAAATTGAAAATTATTTATTTAACGTGTGGAAACCGACCAAATGAAGGTGTCGGGCTCTGGACCGTCTCGGGATGAAACATGAAGTATTTTTCGTTGGCATATTGATTTAAATCTGAGGCCTGGTGATTGGATTCCACTTAAAAACAGTCTACATTATCTCAAAAATTGCAATTCTTAAAAATAACGTTGAAATTGCCGGCATTTGTAAGGTTTCTGTAAAAAAAACACCTCAAGTGCTGCATTGTTCGACAAAAATGAGCTCATCATGTCAATTGAGATAAATGTATATAGGGGGATGTCAAATAGGCCCATCTATCGAGGTCTATGCAAATTCGAGCGCTCTATGGCTAAATATCTAACTTTCTAATTAACTAACTAGTGGAAACAAAATTTAATTAATTACTGTGACGTTTATTAAAACAAAACCGATTTTAACTTCGATATGAATTAAAATTTTACATTGACTGTGATCCAATTAAGCTGGTGATAAAAATTATCATCATCCATATAGGTTAAAAATTGAGTTTCACACGTTACTAAGATCTATGATTTCTTTTACATTAAACCAATTACTTAGGTACTTGTACCGTTTCTATCTCATATTAATAACTTTAATTTCCAAAATTAAAAAAAAAAAACCCTCCCTTTATAATCCGATAAACAAATTTTCTTTTTTATCCGTACCCACTACCCAACCTATCACAAAATATTTTAATTTTAATTAATCTAAGTCTAATTAACTAGCCAATTTAAAAAGCAATAAAAAAGAATTTTAATTAACTCCTTTGTATTTACTCTGGTGCTTGTGTGAGCTAGGTATACATTTCTTCCTCTGAAATAATTTTCTCAAATCCCTGTTATATGTGGGATAAAAGTAACGTCGCTACTATATCTATGGTATACTATAGATTATCTCTCTATTGTATATTAGTAGTAGGTACATGGAAATTCGAAAAAAAAATATTTTGGTTAATTCTGTTTGCATTTTAATGATGGTGTCTCTACTAGGTTGATTGTATAATTACATTAGCCACGTTCTAGTTATACGTGTGTGTATTTGCATGAACCAGCTTAATTAAATTTACCTCCGCAAATGACATTAATGAATATGTATATGTATGTAACCTTAGAGACGATTAAGTGGTGAAAATATTTAGGCAAAAAAATCTGTAATAAAATAAAAAAATAAATAAAAAGACATCGCTCCGATTCTGGTGGGATTTATTTGCGGCGAAAAAGTATAACATTTTATTTGTAATAGTCACAATCCAGAAAAAGTATGGTTAACTATAGAAAAAAAATTTCAAAATGGTTGTATTCTATTATTAAAATGAATTCCTTTCATTATGTCTCATTCCTTCTGTTCGAAAAGGATGTTTGTTTCGTAGACACTGTAAAGAATTTTATAGATGAGCCAAAATTATATGAAACTAAACACGTGAACTTTGCGGAACATATATGTTGATGATTATTTGACAAAAGGCTCTAACACTTTTTTTCAGGAGAGAAAAAAAAACCTAAATATTTTTATCAGCATTTTATCGTGAAATTTAGTAAAATAGTGTTGCCAGATAGTGTAAAATATCACAAATTACCAGATTTCATAAAAAAACCATTTTTGAACAAAATTGATGTTAGAGCCATTTGTCCAAATAACGACCGTTTAAATAAAGCCTAATCACACGATTGCGTTAACTGTAAAAGCAGATTATTGAATACACTTGAAGTAATGTTCCTGCATTTTTAGCGATAAAATTTGTCGAATCGATTAATACTACGTGATTTTTTTGTTGAACATTGAACGAATGTTTGATGCTGATGTTTGAACAGCAATCACAACTTCATGTAAAGTAATTACCATGTAATTATTGGTGGTACTCATTTGCATTGCTGTTCCCAAGCTCAGAACTTCTTTTTTTCCCATTTAGCAATTCTTTTAGAAAATTTATTTAAATTGGATTTATTATTCACAGCTTAGATATCTGAAAACATATGATTGGTGTAGCTCTGTGCATAAAATATTTGAATTTAATAAATATTAACCACAGTGCAGTTTATGTGCACAAGGGATGCCAACTATTCATATGACATCATCAACAAGTGTAGAGAAATATTATTCTGACAAAATTATCGATTCTGAAATTATTTTTTGTTCCGAAACATTTTCGGTCAGAGTTTTGATCGTTTAATGATTAAATAATTGAATAGAAAAATATTTACAAATTTGCTACAGGACCGTAATTGTGAATCAATATGAATTTCTAAATTAGTAGAAGAGCCAACCAATTATTTGATTAAACAATGATAAACCGAGTAAATTGTGCTAAAAACTATAATTACAACATTAAAGGCCCTAGATATCATATTTTTCTAATCGTTAAATCCGGTCCCGTTCAATGTGCTATTCTAGAATTTTCACTTTCTGTAATTGCTATACGTATTCCCACCCTATACATATCATAAACATATTTCACCTAACTGCTATGTCAAAATCTATCATTTAAAAGAAAATAACTTTCATTCTTTGGGCCAAAAGTTTTTTCATTCTTTTATTTTCAGGAGGGAAATGGAAAAGTTTTTTTTGTTTTTTTGTTTTTTTTTTTGTGTCTATATTATATACCGAGACTCTGGAAGAATAACGCGCAATAAGGGTGGTCCAATAAATGTTTTGACATTTTTCCTGAGAATTATTAGTTTCATTTAATTCCGCAATGTTTACTTTTATTGGGGCCATACTTTATAACGTAAATTACAAATTCCAACGAGTATTGCCAAAAATAAATTTGTAATAATTTCAGTCGACCGAAAAAAAAAAGAAAAAAAAAGAAAATGATTGCAAATTGGTTGGTTATTGAGGTTTTTTTTTTTCATGATTTTTCTACTATATTTTTCACTTCATACAACCACCATGCTCCGGTTATAGATTAAATGAGGCGAATATTGTGAACGGGATGTATGCGGTTGGGAAATTTAAGTTTAAAATGAATATTTTTGTTGAAATTATTTTGGCGGAAATAATAAACGATGTTTAATATTATATAATTTGTACATATAGTCTCTTGATCAAATTTTATTTACACACATGCACAATGCACATGCACAATTGCATTAATACAATAAAGTCGATATTTAGGTGAATGAACAAATAACATTGATTGCATTTTGGATTGCAAATATATCCCTATCCATGTTTCGACAATAATGTTTTAGATGCATTTGCATAATATCGATTAGAATATGTACGGTACATATAGTATGTGTACGTTAGACACTGTTCTACATTCTACATGTACCATAAACATTATTTTAGTAGATCATCATCTGTAGATGACAGTAGATATTGTAACATACAATCAACCGGTAAAATGTTTTAAATAATGTGAAAATAAAAATTCAATGCTTTTGAAAGTAATTAATTTCCACAGATGTAAATTTTTTTTTCTCTCCTGACAACAAAATAATATTTTCTATTAAAAAAAAAAATAAAAACAATCCGACATCGCCATACCTATTGTTGATAAAACAATAAAAAAAATGATTATTGATAGACAACATAAATAATTTGTCATACATAAAATAATAAAAAAAAAATTGAAAAAAGTGCATTTGAAATAAAAATGGCAGTTTCTAAGAATAAATTTAATTTAATTAATATCTATTGGTAGGTAATGTCGTAATATGCAATTTTATGTCATGACCATCTTGGTAGCCATTTTGGTCATATATCTATACCGATTATATCATTGTGGAGAAATTATGGTGGGAATATTCAAGAAGCCACTTACCTTTCTTAGAATTTAATTGAAAATTTTTTCATAAATTTTTCAAAAAAAAATTTTTAACCCTTTAACGTCCAAACGGTGCCTTTAAAGTGTTAACTTTTAAAAATGTTAAATTTCACAAAAAACATAAAGAATGTTTCCCTAAACAAACCTATAGTTGAATTTTAATTATTTTTTGATTAACCCTTTCATGTTCAAAATGCATAGACCTTAAAGGGTTAACGTTTTTAAAAAATGAAAAATACACGAAAGCACTTACAATTAAATTCTGAGAAGGGTGCGTAGCTTTTTGCAAATTTTTGATTAACCCTTTCATGTTCAAAATGTATGGACCTTAAAGGGTTAACTTTTAGCAAAAATTTTATTTGTCAAAAAATGCTGGAAATTCAAAATAATACAAAAATAGAAAGTTTCAAAATCATATCTATAATATTAAGAATCGTTAAAAATTGTGTCACTTTTAAAAAAAAAACGATCAAGATGTTTGTCTCAATTTTATTTTTATTTTCTTTAATCAAATTGATGTAAGTTTTTTTTTTTTTAAAAAAATAGTCTCACTATAAAACAACATTTTTCCATTAAGATAAATGTCTATTGGGTTAAAATAGGCTTTTTGCAAGGGGCTCGATGTGGTCTAAATGTTGCACTAAATACTGAATGCCAGAATCAGCTATTATCCAGTAATGAATCTCCAACTTATTTATCTACATACATAATACATATATACATATATACAAGTACATAAATATATATGCTAGTAAAACAAATTGTCATTTACATATATAACGAACTAATGGCATGCCAAAAACTCTTCAGTTCCTAAGTACTACACATAATGACGTAAAATAACACGTTGTAATTGTCTAGATTTGGGTATTGGGTATATATACAATAAGGATCCTTTTGCACATGTTGTATCTAAGTCTATGTCTATAATATAATCCTCCTACGAAAACAATCTTATTGATAAACAAGCTTTTCTTACCAGCAACATTACATACATACATATACATACATATATAGATAAGTTTTGGACCTTTGACCCTACTTTGCGTAATAAATAATATTAAAGCGGTATGTTACTATATTGCCGTCTGACAACCCCCTTTTCCGTAAATATTTAAATACGAAAACATAGAATCAATTTATTCATGTGTAAGATATTGTTCTATCTATCTATCTATCTATCTATCTATCTATCTATATCGTGTATATGGTACGAGTATTGTGCGAGAAACCCTCACGCATTTACAGAAATAATTCTAATTTGCCAAAGATTTAACGTTATTAATATTACAAACACCATTTTAGGGACAATTTGACGACCTTATGTTCTTCATTACAACAATGTACACGACCGACAAACACAGTATGAGTTCTGGGTTGTTGTATAGAAAGTGCTACCGAGAGTATGATGCCTTTTTGTATGATGCTTGAAAATGTTGATCATCATCAGACTTTCAAAGCACAACTTTTAACGAAAATTGCTTTAAAAGAGAAAGTCGAACGACATGATATGAATTGAAAATTTTTAAATGAATTTGCATTAATTTTTGGAAATTATATTCTTGTGGTTATATACTTAATACATAAGGGTTGTGTTGTTAGCGAGCTTAATACACTTTTAAGGAACTTTTAAGTGGCTTTTTTTTGTTTTTTTTTTTTTTTTGGATTCTCACATGAAGTTTTTGTTTGACTGCATATTACAATGCATATTACTTTTTAATATTTAAACTTAAAGTTTATGTTTAGAGTTAATTTACGTATCAACTGGTTGAACCTTGAACTAGACTCCCAAATATGTATTTGTTATATTTTACAGTACCTACTATTTTTTTTTAGCCATTTCTTACTAGATTCATTGATCTGTATCTAATAATCATATAGAACAATAAGGCAGTAAGTTCATTATAGAAAATATCTCGTTGACTGTTGAAATCGTTTTTTTCCGCTGACATTACCTCTAGGCATGGTGGTTGGTGAAATTTAGGTTTTTTTTTAAATAATTCATTTGTTCAGCCTTTTTCAAAATTTCGTATCGTTCTTTACTAATCACTCATCGCTAAAACGAAAAAATGATAATGACAAATTTAATGTGTTTTAAAGTGACAATTCATTTTGTAATGTTGCCAGAGTCATTTGATTTTTCAGTGCTGCCAGAATCTACATTATACAAAGTGGCCTATTGTCACTAAGACAAATTTAATGTGTTTTAAAGTGACAATTCATTTTGTAATGTTGCCAGCATCATTTTATTTTGCAGTGCTGCCAGAATCTACAGTATACATACAGTGACATATTGTCACTAAAGACGTTCACAAATTTTAATTAATTAAAGGTTTTGTGGGATTATATGTAAAAGTGTTAAATATACAATTTGTAGACATCTTATCTCAAAGTACATAAAATGATTGCCACAATTTTTGAGTTAGTCTCATCTACAAAGTGCTTCACTCATATATATCTACAGATAATCTGCCCCATCTCTCAATGAATTATTTATCCATTGTTTCAGGTCAGTATTTTTATCAGTTATCTTTATTCCATTGTCTTTTATATAGAGATTTGAGGATAAATTCTACAACAGAATTAGGTCATGCTATAACACAAAGATTAAATAAAATATTGATTGGCATATGATTAATTTCATCCCCGTATGTTACAAAATCAAAATTGCTGTCAGTTTTGTTGGCGTGTTTCCATGATAAAAAATAAAAATATTTGCTCCATACTTTCTTTCTACTTTCTACCTCAGCCCA
>JANSTT010019349.1:0-11683 GCA_026745375.1 Platyura marginata
AAAATGATTTTGTATTTTTAAAGTTTAAAGTTTACAAGACTGAAATATAAAAAGAACGAATAAAGATTTATTTTTCATTTTCTTGATTGAAAATCAACGAATTTCGGTTTCTTTATTTTTAATTATACCAAACATGCGATCTACGTTGCTGTTGATTTGTTTGGTAATAAATACCTAAATGTTATTTGACCCTTGTACTATACATGGCATGAAAATATTTTTAATCTATGAAAAAGGTTCCATTCATACAAATATCCTTTTTCGCATAGAATTCATATAGAAAACGTTGCGCTGTTCCTAAATCTAAAAAGTTACAGTAGGTTTTAAGTAAACCATTGAATATTTTATGTAATTTTATGCTCTATGACCAGCATTAAATAAATAAATTTTATTCTCTTTTATCCCCCTTTCGTATATATCCAATTTTTGACTTTATTACACTAAATATGTTGTTTGGTTCTCGATGTAATTTCCTTAACAACAAAAATGATAATATTAACCAACCCTCTTCCAGAGTATCCACAATATGTCTCACTTGCGATGTATGGTATTGTCCCTAAATGCAAACACTCTTCATAATAGCGAATATAACACGAAAACTAAGAACGGAAAAAGTGAAATGTGAGCAAAATATATTATAATAAAATCAAAATGGAAATTAATACAAAGGAAATGGTACAAAATAAAAGGAACAGTCAAAATAAATAATATCTATGAGCTTTGAAAATATCACTTTTTTTTATAACATGAAAGGAACAAACATAATATGATAAGGAACAAACATTAGGTACATACTGAATAAATTGTTATACAAACGGGTACCAGGATATGATGTTAGGGAATAGGGATGCACGTCTGTATAACTTAACACTGTCGTATTCTGTACATATCACATTCTTTAAACTTTTTCTTAGAAATTCAACAACATGTCTTTTCAATGGTTGTTTTGAACATGATTCCCATCGAGGATTCAACGTATTATATATGTACATGATTTTTTTTTCTTTCATTTGTAAAAAAAGCACAGTGTAACGACATGTGCATGTATTTGTATATATATATCCATTCATACAGGGGGTGTTTTTCTTGTAAATAATTGGTATGAGGGAGAGAGGGTGGAGGAAAAACATTATAATCATTGTGTAGCTTCACTATACGACACATAGTGCACTTATTGTACTTAGTTACAACTACTATATGTCCCCGCAGTATATAAAGGGATTTTAAAGCTTTAATCTCAACCGTATACTTACATACATATGTACATACATGCCTATATTTTATAGGTTTTTTTTTGTTTGTTTGTATTTTTTGGTTATTTCAGATTTCATTTGGGAATTATAAGGATTGGAAATAATTAGGTATACATTATATATTTAGATATATTGTACACATGTACAAAAGCTATGTTATTAGTTTTATTGCCATGAACGTGCATGGATTTACAATCAGGATAAATGAATTGAATTTACTAAAGTTTACCATTAATGTAGAGTTGGTTATCATTATTAAACTACGGAAATCCATGAATTCATTCGACAATCTATTCAGAAAGTTATTATGGATTGAATTAGTTAGTCAAAGTATTTTACGGGATTAAGTGATTAGGATGTTTCGGTTTATCGCCTGAGCATGATTAGAAACTACCGAAAGGTCATTATTATAGTTTTAGGGTTTCGGATTAATTAATCTTCAATATTCATTTGTAGAAATCTTGGAATTGGAGCTAAGAATGATATAGCAATTCACCATGCATCAGTTCTAAGCTGTTCTAAGGTAGGGTGCCTTAGGGAACGTATACTAGTTTAAAATGTTATGTGAATAATTTTTAATTTTTTCATATAGAAATTTTCGTTTAAATAGCAGCACCCCTCGGTTAATTGGTTCAGGCCTTTTTGCTACTAGTTATTCGTACTATAAAAAAATGGACACCTGTTTTACCTTTGTTTTGTTAAATTGTTATTGTTACTAACTGACGCATACGTCAATTGATTTCATTCTCCATTACTTAATTTCAAGATGGTTGTCTAATAAGATTTTTGAAAAAATCTAGTATTGTCCTACATCATCTCGTCAAAAATGTACGTTGGCAAATTGTTTTGACTTGTATTTAATTTCGACTGGTTTCACGAACAATGTCGACATACAATCTGGGGGTAGATTCAGTAATTGTACTAAAATATTTCCAAAATATTAAGCAAATCAAAATTAAATATTCATTTGATCGATATCGATTTTAAAATTTAACAATACCTAAAAATTCAATTACTTTTTTGCACGTCTGGGTTAACCGGACCAACACGTAAATAACATAAAAGAATTCAATTTACTCTTTCCAAAAAAGAAACCACAAGAAAAATTGAATTTTAATCATCTTTACGATCACTGTAGTTACAATACGACAAATTAAAATAGAAACTTTTGCCAAAGAATTTTTTATCGATAATATGTTTAGAATTTCGAAATTAAATTAAAGTGTCGTAATTAAATTGATGATAAAAAGTTTTCTAACGTAATTATTGTGTTAGGCGCAAATCCAATTCGTTATATTGTACCTACATATATTGTACCCACATATCATAAATAAATCCAATAAAAAATTATATAAAATCTATAATCTTCAACATACCAAATACACACAAAAGCAGAAATTCATCAATAGGGATTCGTTCTGAGTTTCCTTTGAACAATTTATATTATGAACGCATCATGAAATTGATAAGCTTTTAAACTAGCCTCTGGGAAAATTGTTGGAAAAATTTCATATTTTTCTCGTTCATTTTTTATTTTATATAAAAACAACCATTTCGAATTTTATCTGGAGTTTCTAAAATGTGGGCTAACTTTTTGTTTGAAATAAAAAGAGAATTAATTTGATTAGATATAATATGTGAGTTTGAGTAGAGGCACACAATGGTTCATATATTATTAATTTAAAACAACAATTATTTTTTCTTAACTTTCTGTATACAAAACAAATAGAAATATGTATCACCTGTCTTCACCAGACGATTAGTAATCGATCCATACAATAATTAAAGTAACTATAACAAATACCTATAATTATACTATTTACAAATAAATAAATAAATATTTTAGCATTTCTATATAAGAGGTTTTGTGGTGAATACATATCAGGTAATTGTGATTAGCTTCTTCAAATTAAATTGTATCAATTAATCTGAAGCCACAGCTATATGATATCAAGAACATTGAATAATTGCCTTTGTTGATTCATTATTAACATTAAGAGCTCTCCCTCAATTTCTCGCTTCATTTCATTAGTTATTAGTCTTGAAATTGGTTTGTTCTATAAATATTTGCGGAATCAATTCTTACATATACATAAGTAGATAGGTATAATTATACAATAAATATAGTATATTGAGGCAAATCATCCCTATTTGACTGTTCAAATACTACAAGTGTGTTTTTCTATCTGTACAAAGTGAGTCTTTACGTGAGAGCATAAAGATACAATGAACCAATTTTGGAAACTGCCTTTAATTCTATATAGGAAACTGAACATTGTTTACTGATCAATCGAATTTTGTGAAAAGATAGACTTAACAACGGCTATATTATGGGGGAAAATCCAGTTAGTGGCTCTATTACTTGATTTCTGAGGGTGATGATTGGATTAAATTTTGTTTTTTTTTTTTTACGAAAAAGTGAAAAACAACTTTTGATCCAATTCATCAGTCTGAAAAGTCAACTACAACTGCAATCATTACATTCTATGAACAATCAAATTTCTCCTTATAACTCCATATAAATATAAATTTAGTAATCTATTTAAATCTATAATACCAAGCAAATTGCTATTATGATAAACTCACCGAGCAACCCCAAATTTAGTGTATTCAATGGAACCATGAAGTATTCCATTTTACGCTTATAATACCTATTGCAATATTCCTCTTCAAATACCACTTTTAAAGAAGAAGAACTGAAGAACTTTCAATGAAGAAATTCTCGTATATATATAATCAACAATACCAACAACAAGGATTCTACTCAATAGTCTATTACAGGACCTTAATTTTCTTTGTACAGGATATACGGCTTAATACTCTTTAACAACATCATTCAATTTTATCGCTAAATAAATAATTCTTAAAAGCTTCCCGCGGCGCGAGTAAAAAGAGTATATATAGACATACATACATATTTACATAATTTATGAGATTTATTTAAAAAAAAAAAATAATAATAATAATCCACCCATGTTACGCAATAAGTAACATCAATCTCTTTGGCTGTCGTTTTATTGAATAGGTAAAAATAAAATAAAATTTAAATTCACAACAACAATGCACCAGGAAGAAGGCTCACAAAATTATATTTCGCTGTTGTACCTATAGGTACTCTCTCTCTATTCGTGTCGTTCAGCTCCAGTACACTACAATACATTGCTTGAATTGTTCGTCGTATATTTATTATAATGTATTATGCATAAAGTGTTTCACCCTTAGGGACATCTAGGCATTAATTTGCGAATAATATTCAAATCAAAATGAAGGAAATTCCATAATACAAATAGACCACATAATCATAAAACACTGCTGAGAGGAGAAAACCCTTAAAGCAAGATTTATGTTGGTATACAATATGCTAATGCTGACCAAACTCAACTGAGGCATCTTATGGCTTTTTCGCCGCACAAAATAAACGAAGGAAAACAATAGAAAAGAAAAATTGTTTTCCAACTGATTTTAAGGGTAGCTTCATTGTGTTGATGTTGGTTACTTTAGATTGAGTGCATTCAAACAGACCTTCGTAAGCGAGTGTTTTTGGTTCGTTCACTGGTATGAACGTAGCATCAAAGACTATTATAACTCTGGTACGGAGTTTGTAACGCCCCTAGAAAAAAAATTTTTATCACCAACGTTTTTCTAATGAAATTTTTAAAAAAAATTTTTTGTTCAGATTTTCCTAATTTTTCCTTACATATCCCTTAGATTTTCTATAAAAGTTTCTTAAATAACTACGGGACTATTGTTTGCAGAACTGTTTTTTCTCAGTTAGCTGCTCAAATATTTATCAGAAAAAAGTATTTGACCAATCAGGGATAGTTAGGGTGGGACATTTCGATAGAAAATAGCTGTAAAAACATCATGTCAGTTAAAGATTTATTAAAAATCAGGGGATTGGAGTATACCATCGAGACTAAATGAAAATTGAGATGAAAGCTGAGATTTGTACAAAGCCAATGATATATAGGGGCCTATCTCGTCGTTTAGTGTATGTAAGTATAGTTAAAATTTAAATTTAAAAATATATTTAATTTTTCTTGTGAAATTTTAGCCATTTTTATATAGTACGTTTGAATATTCTATAGCAAATATATGGAAATTATACTCAATATCTATTTGTGGTATAAAAAAAAAATATGGACAAAGTCTTAGATAATAAATAAGTTCTCATACGAATATATTTTTAGTTACTACTTATTACAAATAGAAATTTCGTTCTAAGTTCATAAGTTCATACTTACATTTTTATTAAAATTATTTTTATTATTATTATTATTATTATTATCTCTATATGTATATGTATGAGATTATGTTCATTTGTATACATCTTTATCCTTTGAATTTCATTTAATATTGTATTATAAATATGTAACAAAGTACTACCTACAAATGCAAAATTGTATATCATATTCTCTGGAACAATTTTTTTTTTTAATTTCATTAATTTACAAATATAAACAGGAACATATTCAAGCACGATAATCAATTAAATGAAATTGTAATTGGTTTTTCGTTTCATCGATCATATAAATAAATATCCTATTTTAGAATGTTACCATGAAATATAATACAAATGTTTATGGATGGAAGAACTGTGGTTAGGTATAAATACAATTTCTATCCGGAATACTTATAATACACATAAAAGATAAGCTTTTCTAGAGGTAGGTATGTATATTGATTGCTTAGTATTCCCTCTAGAAACGGAACGAGAACGAAAAATAGAATAATGTCTAATGAATAATTATTGATATTCCCTTAGCTAATCTCAATGAATTAATGTTATATAGGGTAAAATACTTTGAAAAAAGAAATAAATCAAAAACAAAACTCTAGATGTAAGTGTGGAGAAATGTAGATATATGTAGTGACTATGACTTGATATTAGAGAGACTATATTATAGTGGAATAAAAGTAAATCTGTTATTTTGTAAATTAATCGAGTAAAGTTATATGATAGACCGTATGAGAGCATGTCTAGTATCTATTTATTCTATACTATATAGAATACTAATAATACATTTAATTATAAGTATACATATATTACTTCTTACATAAATGTTTTCCATCATTTCAGAGTACTACAACATCAATGCTCACTACCAAAATGATGTACGGCTGTTTTTGTGGCATCAACAAGTACCGGCAATGTTTTGTCACAAATCCAGTCCAGAATTATGGCTTTAAGAACTCGAGAGCTTTATTTAATGAATTTGATCCTAATGAAGTCATCAGATATAAATGCACGCGGACTCAATAGGCTGCTGTTGATAGCAGTGGCAGTTGTAGCTGTAAACAGTTTAATGGTTGTGCTAGCCGTTGAACAAAGTACCACACCTACAGTTCTGGTTTTGATTTATCAACAGGACAAAGAACATCACATCAATGTTACAAGTATACGAGATAATTTTCATGAATTCATTGAACTGTTTGGCATCGATTTGAATTTATTTGGTGTGGACTTTGAATTTGCTGATGGTAATTTAATGCTTAATATGTACATTTACATTTTAAATTATAAATCTATAAAAATTTATCGTACACTTCTAAAAAACATCTATCTTTAAAATTATAAGCTTGGAAAATTATACTTTAAATCTAATAATTTATATATTAACAAATCAAAAATACCCACTCTCCTATACGGTTTCATTATTCTCATGTCGGTTGAGGCTAGATTTAAAGATTGATTCTTGTTCGATTCATCTAAGAACTTTAATAGAAGTGCATTAGCTATATTCTATCACATTGTTAATACAGAAGAATTAAGCCTTACTTTATTATATACTTATAAATAAAATCTGGTCCAGTTTAGAACTTCTTAACTATTATTGTTAATTGTATTATTGTTAAAAAAACCTGTTAACTTTTTCTGCCAATAATTTAAAAAAACAAATATTGGTCGAAGGATCCCTAGTTTACCATACGAAGAGCTTTAATGTGTGTTTAAAGTTTTGCTTTTCTACGTATTTATATAAGACTTCATTAGTTTACCCTCCAATTATAATTAGAGGGTAAATAAATGAAGTGTGTACATTTGCATACAATTTGGTAAAACAGCTTAATTATGCTACATATTTGCAAGTTTTTTGGTCTAGGTCTAGAACAAAAAAATTACAATTTTTTATGCTATAGTACATATGTAATGCATGTATTGTGTGTATACACAAAGCAATTATTTTATATTACAATAAAAAGTTAAATATTCACCAACAAATTAAATAAATAGACTTTGTTGCTCTCGTAAAAATGTTATAAAAAAATGTATTCAAACTTCAAAAGTAATTTAAATATTTGCGTCAACACTTATAAAATAAATAATTTATCAAAATCTATATTTGATGTCCGTATAATCGCGAAATACAGTTTTATGTGAAAAAGTTTAATTTCATTTTTAAAAAGTGGAGAAATTAGGTTCCTTTTATTATTATGATCAAGCTTCATCGTTGTAGAATTTCAACAGCCTCAACCGATTTTCAGCAAGGCAGTGGTGGTTCTGAATGCTTTTTATAATTGAAATTTTCTCAAGAGAATTTATTCGCATCCAGATAAACGATTCTTATATTGGAAATTTTCTATTTTTGCAATATGCGAATCCATATTTTTAGATTTAAAAAAAGATCACCACGCAGTTCCATTTAGGTGTTTATTAACCACCTAATATTGCACCCCCACATCTACCATCAGAAATTCCTAAATAGTGAATTCTGCCAACGTGCCATTATTTGTGAATTAATTAAAAGTAAATAACCGCGCACGTATTATCAATAATTTCTTTACTTTTTTTTTTGTGTGCAGGCTTTAGTACACTGGAACAATATTTACATAAACCAAAATATTCGACAATAATTTACGTATTAAGAAGACAAGGATCAATGGATTTTGGCTTTTGTGATTTATCACAGAAACTGTTCACATCTTCGAGTAAAAATGTTATTTTCTGGCCTTGCCCAAGAATGAAGGTAAGTAATTCCAAGAAATCAGTACTTTTATTTATACAACGTACATACATACTATACATATATACATAATATACTTTGCCTATAGAAATACTTATAGCTATACATATATACATATGTAATCTCTCTATCTATACAAAACTCTTAATAGAAAGTCCTAGATATTTAACGAGAAGGTATATGAAAAAAGAAAAATTTACGACCAAGCATAAAACGGGATTATGAATAAGCATTTCTGTATACTTAATTTTTTTTATTTTACTACATAATTTGTAATAAATCTGAAATATTAGATTTTACTAAATAAAACTGAAGTAAGGTTTGTTGAGCAAGCAAAAATTATGAAAAGAGAAATTCTTAAAGCTATCACATGATTGTACATACTTAGGTACTTAAGTATAGGTATACAAGAATAAAATACCTGATATCCTATTATGAATGTATGTGTCATTACAGAATAATAATTAACAACAAAAAAAAATAAATAAAAATATTAATATTAAATATTTTCGACCTACATAATTGACTTTAAAAATGGTTTAATTAATATACAAAACAAGTACCTACCATTAGGTGGATTAATATTTAACTTATGCTTTTACTCCCTCTTTCAAACAATTTTTTTTTTCTTAAAATGAAGAATTTTTGTTGTAGCCCTGTGAAAATTCCTCATAGATAGCGTGTTTTAAAGGTGACAACAAATATATTTAAATAAGATATTACTCTGCTAAGTTAATTTAGTTTACAATTACTGAAACTATTTGACTAAAGCTTTTAATTTAAACGTAAATGAATATTTATCGGTAACATTAATAGTTTTTCACCGTTCTATATTCTATTCTGGAGAAATTGAGAAATGCCTTTGAAATATATTTCAACCGTAACAAACTGTCGGCAAATACAGACGAAATTAAGTTCTTCATATTCTCAACAAAATTTCTAACTTTCATTCCGCACACATTTTTAGTAGACGGAGGAGTAGAGCTATTTCAAGTCTATTCATAATTTATCTCTTTGATGTTAATGCTAAATTTCATTTTTGTTTTTCTTCTCTTGTTTGTTAGTATGTATATGTATAATTTACACTCATTAATTTTCCCTGTTCTTTGGGTTTTCCAATGGGCCAACGGTTCGTTTAACATATTTTTCTGTTTACAACTGAATAGGTTAGAAAAAGACTTTTAATAACAGAGCAGAATAGACTATTATTCGTCAGGAATTTTCTTTATGAAAAGCTAAAAGTTCTTATAAGTGGAAGCATACATACTCCTTATTTATATATACAAACACATACATATATGTATCACGCAATACCTAAAAATTATTTTAAGCTTTCATTTGTAATAATATCATTTGTAATTGAGTAAACATTTTATGAATTTAGATTTAGACACTCAAGCTCAACGTTCTTATACATTATTTATATATACTTATTTGATATAGATATGTACTTAGGTTTATAATATAATGTACATATATTATATATAAGTAGATACTCAATAAGAAGTACAAGGTAACGTACAAATTGCTACATCAGTTTTATTCTTTATTATTAGAAATCCAATTGATATGCAATATGAATACAACAATTTCGCAGAAAATTTGTAAACAATGCGAACATCAACATTTAATCTCATTATACCGAATGTTTTTTTTTTGTTGTTCCGTAGTTTAAAAGAGGATAATGGTTTCTCGAATGGTTATTTGAATCACATAATAATTTACTGTATTTTAAATATTTGAAAAATAACTAAGTGTATAGTAACACGAAATTAGAAAAAAAACACAGTTGCTTTTAAAAAAATAACAATAAGGAAAAGGGAAAATTATAATTTTTTTGATTATTTTCAAATATGTTTTAACTTTCTATGTAATATTTTACTACTTTCTTTTTAAAATGTTATCAGAAATAATCAGAAAATGACACAAAGACTAAAAAGTTATGAAGCTTTGCGTCGATCTTTATATGTACAATGTACATTGTACATTATGTATAGTTCATTCCAAAAATATCGGCATTTTTTTGTTGTTGACTTTTTAAAAAAAATTTCTATTTTAACATTATATTCTAATGTTAACTTGATGTTACTAATCAACCCTAAAACAAGTAAATATTCAATGTTATAACTAACCACCTTAAACCGCCTCCATATATAATTTTAAGTGTTCTCTAGTTCTTTATCTATGGTTGAAAAAACAATAATTACTTAAAAAAAACTGTAATAGAGGGGTGGTCGAAAACATTTCTTATAGATTAACCAGATCTCAGTGAGACTAAGCTATAATATATGTTCCAAATTTCTGCTCTCTAAATCTTTCGGTTGTTTAGTTGATTAAAAACGTCCTTAAACTAGACAATCAACATTTATGTCAATTTAAAGAATAGTGCCGTACCACCCTGTTTATCTTAGAACATGCCTACATACATACATATTTATAATAATTGTTTTTGTTGATTTGCCACAGGAAATATTTTGTAAATGAATTGACTGTGTTTCAAGTAGTAATAGCTGAAACTGAAAAGGAATGGGAACAGATACATAAATTTAATTATTTGCATATTAATCATTTTGACGTCTTTGATATAGATAATGATGAAGCATTTATTTTATATACCTACAATATCGCCCCCTTCTTATAGACAAAAGTATATGGTGAATTGGTAAATTAACACCACCTGCAGCTACATTAAATTGAGCTAATGGAAATTGAAATTCTTGTTTACAGTAAAATCTCGATTAAATTTGTAGGTATCTATATTTATTCCTTCCATATGTGATCTGATGATGATTGGGTTTCCAAAAATGTTTTATTTTATTATTGTGATTGTGAACATTAATATAAAATCGAGAATGTCTGAGTTTTCATTTAAGCTTTACTTAAAGCAAATTAAATCCAATAACAGATGCAATTTTCCAACAATACATATTCCATTGCAGATTTATCGTAAGTTCTAGGGACGGAAACTTTTAACACAAAACGTATAATTTTTTGACAAATTTCTGAACTAACTGTTTGTTGTAGTTGGAATTTCGCATCCAACTCCTTAGTCATAATTGAAATTTGTTTACTTTAAATTCATTGTGACATTTATAATATAAAGGTATTAGTGCGAAAATTTGTACTGTAAAGTTTATAATTGGACTTTAAAGTTTTCCATTGACCTCAACTATATGATTGTTGCAATGTCAATAGGAGAATAGTATAAAAGAAAAAAGATTAAGAATAATTCTCTGAAGCTGATATTGGTGATAGTTTAATAATTTAATTCGTTCGCACTTCAATCAATCCTTACTTTATTCTTATAGATTTGACTCTTCAAAATTATCCCAGGACACTCTTTGACTGGCTTTTTCTTTTTTTTCCTGACAACCACGAAATAAATTCGATGTTTCATTTGACCCCAAGTTCACAATTCAATTTTTTATTTTTTTTTGTAATTTTTTCTATGAATAGAAATATATTTAT
>JANSTT010019350.1:0-11673 GCA_026745375.1 Platyura marginata
ACAAAAAATTTACGAAACTTGTAAGAAAAATATAATTAGAAAAAAATCAAAAAAAAAAAAATATAATATAAGGACTCGAATTTTTGTTTAAATATTTTTCTGGGTTTTCTTGGTTTTTTTTTTTGTTTTGGTTTGTCTGTATTTGTGTTTGTTTTCTTCAATCAAAATGTTTATTTCATTTTTGAATTTTTTTTTTCCATTCAATTAATTTGTAATTGAAACTGTAATGGAGCGACGATAAACATGTAAATTTAGTGTAATGTATTATATTAATTATATAATAATGAAGGTAAAACATATTAGCTAATTATGGTAATGTGTGTATTTTAATTGATATCGGTAAATTGTGATTGTATTAAGGTTAAATTCATTTTTCGGAATTGATTTTGTTTTATTTGGTGCTTTATATATTATAGATATTTTTTTTTGTCTCAAATTTTGTAATTAGCCTTAAAATTTTCAAAATCTGGAGATCTATTATACAATTTGAACGAAATCGGATTTAATCCGAAAGTGCGGATCCGATCCACCAAGCATTGTGGTATTATGAACGCTGTCGAATTTTCGGCTATTGGTATTTTAATAGAAAATATTTTCACAAAATATAATATTAAGACTTTCGCGAACACGACTGCATATGCAGTCAAGTTTTTTTTTTAATAGGTATATATCTGCAAATGGAGATATTAAAAATTGTATTCATGTAGTCAATAACAGACAAATTCTATATTCGAATATATGTACATATATTCCTACAGAGTTTGTGTCCCTATTAATCATATTTGTATTAAATCATATTTTTTCATAAAAAGTCCATTCGCGAAAGTGTTAAATTAAATAAAATATTGATGTAATGCTATTTTTTCTTATATTTACTTACATTTTACAAAGACTTTGGTGATGATGCTTCTGCACCTTCAATTGTAGCAATAGCCATTATTTCGTGTTCGATTTCATTCGAATTGAATAAGAAGCCCCCGGATTTTTGGATCATTTTTATTTTTGGCTACATTAACTAACTAATAGTAGGACTAGAACCTTCAAATAGAATTCTAACCGACAAATGATTTTGTTTTTAATAAAATCACAATTTATTTGCAATATAAATGATATAGTCGTAGTTACTATAAATTTTTTGTTTGTAATAAATTAATTTGAATAAAAAATATGAATGCGTAAACCGAGAAAACGTACTTTAAAAAAATAAAGAAAAACAAAAACAAAACAAAACATATTCGGAGACGGTCGCATTGTGAAATATAAGTCATTTTATTAGCATAATGTTGGCTACTACAGTAGTTATCTATCTACTATGATTTTTATCTTCAGATAACTGGAAAATTGTTGTGTGCAAATTTTTGGGGCCTAAATTCCAGATCCTTTACGTAAATTAAATGGACACATATTTCCTAATGCGGCCCTGTCCTAATTCTTAAAAAGAAAATATTTTGTATTTTATTGTTTCATAACGTTGACAAGAGTGTGTTCAATATTACTTAAAATTGTTTATTAATGTTATACTTACTGATCTAAAAAATTCCTTTTTTTTTTTGAATGCTTCTTTTGTAATGTATGTAGTGGCGATAATACTAACGAAACAACGTGTCGATGAAAAATAGGTGACCAATCGAATAGATTTTAATATTCAAATGATAGTATAATTCTGATAAATATGAAGCATTTCAGGTGCTTCTTTCCTTATATTGGTCGGTTACAGAATGCCCAGGCGGTACCGTCGCCCAAACATTGTTACTATTCAAAACCACTTGACCTATGTTCAATCGTATCTGTACTCGAGAAGACCACGTTTTTGATTTATGTTTAATTGCCATATGAAAATAAAATAATTATTAGATACGAAGCGGATAATTATTTCTTCTGCAGTCAATGAATTAGCAATGATTGTCAAGATACCCGTGGACACCCACATAAAAAACCGGTTCCATTGTCTTTGGTCTGGTGGACGTGCTCAAACATGTACAAATATCACTGCTTTTTAAATGCTGGAGGGAATTTCTCTCGTAATAACTTATCGAAAATGGACCGAGAATTCTACCAATAATTTTTGATTCATAAAATCGCGAAAAACTCTTAATATTTGTGTGAATTTTTAAGTCGTCGACAAAGCTCGTTATTGCATCTGTGCTTTCTTGTGGATATTCAGATTTTACCTAGGGGTAAGTGGTTCGGATTCAACTTCAAACAGCAATAGATTGACTTAATATGTCAAGTGAAATTTCATTCAGTATCATTTATTTATTTGTCCATCATTGAAGGAAACTCATTTGAGACCTGTAACGAGAATTTGTTGAACCCAAATTTATTATTATTAATAATAATTGAATAAATAAAATATTTCTTGATATTGACGCTTACAATTTTTTTTTTTAATTGTGCCCGCTATTTTTATGTGTAATATACGTCAGCTTTTTTAATTATATATCCTCTAAATAAAAAAAAAAAAATAATGTGGAAAAATATAACGTTGTGAAAATGCTTGGGAAATTTAATAATAAAAAAAAAACTGAAATACTGGCACGCACATACAATTTTTGATAATTTTAATGTAAGAAATTCGCTCTAAAAATCATTTTTTCCCCCCATCAATATTTAATATTGAATACAGAGGTTGTGTTGCAACCATTTGATGAACTAATATCTAAATGGCGATGATATTATTTTGAAAATGCATAATCCACTAGAAAAATGCCATAAAAACAAAATATTTTCTCATTTTATAATTTTATTTATTTATTTGAAAGAAAAAAGAAAAGACGAAAAATGATGTGAAGAGAAATTGTATTCCGTAAATAGGTGTAGAGGCCAATGTGTTCAATAATTAGGATTCAAACCAAGACTTTGTTATTTTTTGCTTGAATAATTTTATTGTGTAATTAAATTTGATTTTGGAGAAAAATAATTCGGCACTAACATCTTGAAATATATTTTCGGCTATTATTTCATTGATTTTATTAAATAAAAGGTTCTTCAAACACAAACCGTAAAAAAGCTTTTTTAGCTAAGATATGAATCAGTTGGTTTTGTGTGTGGTAACATAGTAAACATGGTGACAAAGATAATGTAAGATAGAGAGAGAGAGAGAGAGAGAGAGAGAGCTACCACTATACATATGTGGGTGAATTAGACATCGCTGATTGATGTGTTCTTATATGTCCACAGTAATGAACTCAAAGTACTTAGTAAACGATTTTGCTGAATTTATGGTCGAATTTTAATTAGGAAGTTCACTTGTACCGAACTCGCTCTCGTATTTATTAACCAAATGAACCAAATGACAATAGAATGGTGACTGCCACAGTTAAATAAACTGAATAATTTGATTCATCCAAATCATACTACTAGGAATTTATCTTCTGATCGAAAGGGTAATAGGTTGTCAATTTTTGCACGACGAAAGGTCACCACTTTTGGGTTACGAAATTCTTCGGAAATTTATTGTTAATAATCAATGATTGAAAAACGAATATGTCGAAAATATTGGCGCAACTAAGAAACAACAAAATTATTTAATGCAAAAAGTAACACTTGCAAAGCTAACTAAAATAGTAAAATTATAAATAAAATATTTAAAACAAATTAACTACTAATATTATTTAAAAAAAAAAAAAAGTATATATCAACCGTTTTTACACCACACAACTACTATAACTAAAAAAAAATAATAAATTACAGATAAATGTAAATGAAAGCAAAACCATCTTACTAACTTATATTACTTTTTATTATTATTATTATTATTATAAAACATAAAACAATATTATAATACAATAATTACTAAAAAAAAAGAACAGAAGAAAATTGTATTATTGGAGAATTTGATTGTAAAAAAAATGGAGAAAATATGAAAAACTTTTTGGAAAATTATTTTAAGATGCTTCCAAAAAAAGAAATCTATAAAAATGAAGAGAAAAAATTTTCGATAAAATTAATTATTCAAATTGTGTTCGTGTTTCAAGGATTCAGTTAAAAAAAAAAAGAAGGTTATTTTGAAAAAATGTTTTTTGTATTATTTAAAAAAAAATGTTATGGCCGTCAGCATTACCGAAATTTCTTTTCGCTCATCATACCAATTACATTAAACAAAATATTTATTCCACTCCACATTTTCGATTTGTTATGTTCGATAAAAATTCCACAAACAAAATTTACATATATAACGAGTCCATTGAAATACGAAAAAAAAAACTAAATTATTTATATATTAATTATATTAAATTAAATGAAAAAAAAAAAAAAATAATTTAATAAAAATATTAATAATAATTAAAGTATAAATTATTCCTACAGGCTCTTTGTTAAGAAAAAAAAAACTAAATTAAGTGAAATGATAAATTAAAAAGAAAATGATGAAATAAACGCATTTGTTAAAAAAATATTTCTACGTCGTTTTGGTTTAGATGTTTGCCAACGTAATAATTACAAAATATTTTCGGAAATTGGACACCAACAAATCATTTAAGATAAGTTAAAATTAACTTTTTATTCGTGGCCATCTTGGAAAAATACTCCATTACTATACATCCGCATGTTTTATATAGCTTCTAGCTTCTTCATAATGAACGACCGACTGTAGGCATACTTAAACGACCAACATTGTCGTCCTCTTCGTTTTTGCTACTATATATGAATATAAACAGAGGTATTTAGTTCTATTTACAAAAAAAAAGGATATCGAACCTTTGATAACTGCTTCATTGTGTGGAATTGGAATCGATCGTGTCGCATACTGTCGGTCTGGACAATTTTAATCACCTTTGGAGAGTGTCAAAAAGAGTTTTTTTTTTGTAGAACTGTTTATAATGTATGAATACATAATATAGTTTTATTGTAGTCCTGAGACTTCGGGTTTTGCAATGTTTTTAAATTGAGTTTCCGCAGTAAAAGTTTCTAACCATGGGGGATGATCGTCTTAATTCGTAAATTTAGATTTTTGTGATTTGTATAAAATATACAAAGTGTCTATAGACTTCTATACTAAATACTAATAGAAAAAGATGGTTTGCATTTTCTACTTTTTAGTATAAAATCTATTACTCTTTACATACTCTTTAAAATGGCAGCGCTGATTCTGACAGTTTTCAAAATATATAAAATTATGAAACAGTGGTTTTGGTTTTTAACCCTAATTTTTTGTATTTAAAAGTTAATTATTTAAGCTATAAGATTAAGTGATGACAATAATTCAATATTAGCATCTCTTTGGTGGTCTTACAGAAATACAGAAATATAATTAGCCAGGTATTGTATCACCATTCAATAATATGGAACAACGACAACGAAGGTACGTATGAAAAAAACTCACGACCAGCACCTTGATAGTAAATATGAACATTTATTATTTAGGAATGATAAATACAAAAATAAAAACGAAGCATCAGTAAAACAGAGCAAAAACGAGACTCCGCCGAAAAACAAACCAACAAACAAAGAAAAACCGAAACGAACAGAAGCACCGACAACAATTCCCAAAGATCATACAGAACAACCAATAGGTGAAAGTAAACAGGTACCAATTCAACAATTCCATATAACAGATGATGTACTAAATATCTCTGAGGATGCACAACGAAAATTTGCCAAACGAGAAATTGTCAAGAATTGGGACAAATATGACAAAGAAATTGTTGACGATAACAATGAACAAACAAATGCGGCTGATTTTGAGAAACTTATGGATGCCCCATCGGCGACAGGGAGTCATTTTGTCTTTAGTTCCGAACGTAATTGGGAAACGAATGAAAGTGAAACGATTCCACAGTATTTTAATTTAAATCTGTTGGAATTGACCAAGAGTTTGGGAAAAATTCCATTTTATGTGCGTCAAGGATATCCGGAAGATTTATTTACGGATAAAGAAATTGAGGAAATGAAAAGGAAATCGGGTTTAACAATGGTCGATGATGTAAATGTAGACATTCTAAATGTTCTCCGTAATGATCCGAAACCTGTGAGTCAGAAGAAGGAAGAAACTAAAGTAAAGATTGTGGAAAAAAGTGAGAAGCCTGAGAGTAATTTAAATGTAAAAATCGCTGAAGATAAGCCAACATTTGATGATGTTCCTGTGGAAAAGAAAATGGCCGATAGCGATGATGAATTGGACAAATTATTAGAATTTGATCTCAAATCTGAGGCAGTCATTGCAGATGTTAAAGATATTGTGGTCAGAACACCGATAGTTAGTATAGAGGCAACAGTAGTAGTAAACATTGAGGAGCCTGAGACTAATTTAATTGTAAAAAACACTGAAGATAAGTTAGAATTTGATGATGTTCCTGTGGAAAACAAAATGGCCGATAGCGATGATGAATTGGACAAATTATTAGGATTTGATGTCAAATCTGAGTCGGTCGTTGGAGATGTTGTGGCCAGAACACCGATAGTTAGTATAGAACCAACAGTAGCAGAATTAAGACCAATACCAGTAGGTGAGACGAAAGAAGATATTCAGCAATGGCTTGATGATATTCTATGCGATTGATTCCAGCGTAAAGTATCTCTAATGAAGTCAATGTCAAGTCAAAGATTAAAAGAGGTATGGAACTTTATAAAATTATTTTATTCTTATCACAATCCCTTTCTGCCTTTATCAATTCCATAAATCTCTCTCTTTCGCTTCTAATTAATGGCAGGAGTTGTGCGGTATTTTTTTCGGATCCTTCATAGTTGATTATTCCAACACAGCTGACGGGAACTTTTTTCATCAGAATGTACCCAATCTGACGTCTTTTCAATGAGAATACATATGGAACACCAGCATCATCACATGTCGTCTTTAGTTTATCGACAAATTCATTAATTCCGCCGGGTTCTTCAGCCTTTTCCAAATCCGGAGCAATTATCAGCAATTTCAATTTATTTATCGTCAGCTGACGTCGAACTTCTTTGAATCCGACCACAAATCGTTTTGTTGCTCTGCCTTTAATTGGATTTTTGTTGTATGCACGATCCTGAAAGCGAAATATGTCCTTCAGCACGGATTCTGTCAGATTGCACAGGTCTGGTGTGGCAAAATTGTTGCAATAACTGAAATTGTATAGAACCTTTGTGATATATGGAAGATATAATGGAATCGATTAGATATACCATCGGAATTTACGGCTAAACTGGATTTGTTGCTCTGGCTTATCACTAATGCTTGGATTAATTATTGGTTCCTCTGTTTCTTCTTTGACTGGCACTGTTTCTTGGGCGACTACTATTTCTTGAGCTTGTACTGTTTCTTGAGCTGGTATTGTTTCTATGTTGCTACTAAGTTCATCAACGTGAGGCACTACGTCCGCTCTATCCAATACTTGATCTTTTCTAATATCTCTCGACAGCAATATACTTTTCTTCAAACTTGACACCCATTTTTTCTTTGGTGTTTCTCGTTTCTTCCCCTTGTGCCTTAGGACAGGTTCCACTATTCCTTCCTTTCGATTCGTCGTCCCACGTTGAACATCCTTTTGGACACATTTATTTGACGAATTGCCATCGACAATTAAATCGGCCAAACTGATTTCCAATTGTCTTGGCAATCTCTTAGTGCTCGATCTTCTCTGTACAGATTTTTCAACTGGATTAACTGGGCCAATTATATCATTCATAGATTTCTGATCAATCACTTTGATTTTGTCGGATTTCGGTGCAATTCGATCAGTTAACTTTTGCTGATAGGCATTCAGAGCTTTTTGTTCTTTTTCGTTATTTCTCCGGATAGCACGATCTGCCAGAATTTCCTCTCTTGTTCGGTTATCAGTGGATTTGGTTGAAATCTGAATATTTTGCGTAAGATAAGTTATTTGATCGGGATTTACTGGTAGTTGAGAAATTTGTTTTGCCTTCAAATCTGGTGGAACTTTTCCGCCAATGTCTGGCCATTGATTGGATGCATTATAGTTGTGTTGCAATAGTTGAGACCAGCTTCCTACGAAATTGCTCATATTTTGGGAATGTCAACAATAACAAACAGAAGAAACACAAAGTTAATAGCGAAATATTGCAGCGGAGGTAGAAACGTTGTTGTTAGTTGGCAAATAAAAATTTAATGTATAATCATTTTAAATAGCTTATTGAAATAACATTTTAATTTAATATAATCAACTAAATTTTAATTAGAATTGAAGTAAAGATAATAACATTCGGATGCGAACATTTTGTTTTTGATAACTTAACAGCTATAATTGTGGCTGCGTACATGTAATATGATGGCATTCACTACACCACTAAACGTTCTCACTGGAAAAAATGTCACATTAGAAAAATTTGCGTTCAAAAAATATCTTTTTGCGTGAACATTTTAATTTAAAAATTTAAATATAAATGTAATGACAAAATGTTAATAAGAAACTGTCTAAATAAATTCTCGCGAATCGTCACACACAAATCGACAATCAATTTCCATAGTCAACCGAAAAGTTCAACAGTTCGCGTAAGATTTGCACCAAGTCCTACAGGTTAGAATTTGCCCCCCTCCCTCTAGAACAATTTTTTTTCTAAAAAAAAAAATATATTTATATATAAAACAGGCTATTTACATCTTGGTGGACTACGTACTGCACTGTACAATTATCTATTTGCAAAATCGCAACACGGTCAATTTATACTACGCATTGAAGATACCGATCAAAATCGTTTAGTTGACGGAGCCACCGAACAACTGTGCCAAGATTTGGAATGGGCTGGAATTGTTCCCGATGAAGGTCCACTGCAGGGTGGCAATTTTGGTCCGTACGTTCAAAGTGAACGGCTCGATATCTATCGAACGGAAGTAAAGAAATTGTTGGAAAATGGTTCGGCATATTATTGTTTTTGTACAGAGAGACGATTGGAATTGTTACGGAAGGAAGCGTTAAAAGCTCGACAAGTACCAAAATATGATAATCGATGTAGACATTTGACGCCAGTTCAGATTGCTGAGAAATTGGCCAATCAGGATACGTTTTGTATTAGGTGATTCTCGGATTTTCTTCCGATTTTTCATATTTTAATTTTTGTAATTTGTTCGATTTTCCAATAGATTCAAACTCGATCCATTCATTGACGATTTTCATGATCTTGTCTATGGCAAAATTATCTACAACGTCTCGATCAATGAAGGTGATCCCGTAATTATAAAATCGGACGGTTATCCCACCTATCATTTTGCCAATGTTGTCGATGATCATCGGATGCAAATTACACATGTCCTGAGAGGTGTTGAATGGCAAATTTCAACGACAAAACATTTACTTATGTACAAGTAAGAGCTTCAGCATTCAGCGCGGGCGTTCATTGTCGTTATGTCAATTTCTGTGATTTTGTTTTCTTTTGGCAGAGCATTTAATTGGAATCCACCACAATTTGCACATTTGCCACTGTTAACGAATGTCGACGGAACAAAACTAAGTAAACGAGAAGGCAACGTAAACATAGAGAATTACAGGTCAGTTGATTAGAATTGGGGGGGGGGGGATCTTCATTTTTCCAGTAGGTCTGTATTGTGTTCATTTTGCATTATGACAATAGCTGCCTAAACTTTTAGTTCTTTGAATAACTCGAGGAAGAATCATTTGTCCACTTTCACTAAAGTCATACTTTCTACTCACATTTAAGTATACTACAGAGATGACCGCAATTTTTATATTTCTGGTCCAAGGAATTTACTTATTGCTCTAGCAGTTGTGAATTTGATCACGACTTCTTCATTGTAAGGACCTAAATCGTGATTATTCTGTTTTTATTCGGGATATTCCGAAGCAGGAAGCCCCAACATGTTTGAACGAATACTTTAGCAATTGTTAAGCTAGACGTGCAGAAATAATTATCCGGAACAATTAACGTTGCAGCTAACCTTCCACTTGTACACAGATCTACAACTTTGAATATTCATCTGAACATTTTAATCTAGCTGCCGGAAGGACTTTTCGTTTTAATATAAATTTTCCATTCCTACTATTGGTGTTGTTTTGCGGCTCTAGTCTAGTTGTGACCAAGAAGACTATCCTAAAATAGTTACTTATGAGGTTTTTACTAGATCAGGACACACTCCATGTTTTTTGTACTCTTCACTCTCTCTCTCCCCCTTTTCTTTCTTTTCGAATTAAGTTTTCTGTCTAGACATTTCGTTTTTATTCAGCTCTATGAAGAACTCTTCTCTAGAGTGGTTCACTTTTCTTCCATCCATCCAAGTTTACTTGCAAAGTTCTTCACTCTAAAGATATTCCAGGGGTGGTTTTAATTCATTTTAGATGCATCCCAAATATTCGTCCAAATCTTACTCTTTCTTTATGTTAGTTAATTGTCGGGGAATCAGCCTAACATTCAATATAATTTCTAGAAATAGTGGAATCCTACCGCAAGCTCTCATCAACTTCATAACGCTAAGTGGCGGAGGATTCGATCGAAATCATGCAGCTGCACCAAAAAGTTACACAATCACCGAACTACAACAGCAGGTAAAGAGAGTGATCAATGTCCTCTGTCTCTTTCTTTCGTTTAACATTTTATTTATTTTCTTTTTGATTCCAGTTCGATATCTATAAAATTAATGCTCATTCCAGTAAAATAAATCCGATACTACTGGACGAATGTAATCGACTGGAATTGTTTGAACAGCTTAATGATCCGGAAAAATGTGATGCCCTAATTGAGCATGTAAAACAATTGGTAACCAAATCATATCCGAAAAAGTACGTTTCTCTCTCTCTCTCTCTCTCTCTCTCTCCCAATCTCTCGTAGGTAATGTAAAAATGTTCTCGTTTACAGTGTCGATAGCCTGGATTTGGATCAGATGCACATAAAAAATACTCTCAACTGGGCATTGTCCCGTATAACGAAATTGGACGATTTGGTCGGTGATAATTTATCGTTTTTATGGAATTTACCAAATAAAATGGTCAAACATGACCTTAGTTTAGGTAAATTTATTTGTATGTATATTTTATTGTGTATGTGTGGCTGTGTGTGATGTGTGTGGGGTGGTTTGGCAATTTGATGGCAAAACTTAATTTTATTTGCAGGTTTAATAGATGATTTGGTGGCGATATTGGAAAAGGAAAATTTCGACAAAGGACAGCTGAGTTTAGTGTTGAAGGAATTTTCAACAAATAATAATTTGAAATTTACGAATTTAATGCATTCACTTCGAACGATTTTAAGTGGTTTGGCGGTTAGTCAGAAAATTGTTCAATCCATTTTTTTCCATTTTCTAATTTTTTAATTTTTTTTATAGGAAGGACCCGGTGTTGCCGAAATGATGGAAATACTAGGCAAAGAAACGACCTTGCAACGACTTCGCTGCAAAAAGAAATTAACATAAAATGCAGACACAGAATGTCTGTGAAGATTATTTATGATTTTATGTATGATATAATTATATTATGATAATAATAAAAAGATTATTTTTTAGATTTTTTATTAAAACAATTAAAAGAACAAAAAATTTCTCTTGAAACTTGAATTTTAGGCAACGATCAACAAGAGTCACCAAAAATATCAAAATTTCTATATAACGTTAAGGAATATCGAAAAACTAATAACGCCACTAGAATGGCCGTCCCTTAAAACTCCCATATACCAATTTTCATGAAAATATCTCGAAAAATAAGGATTTTCCAAAATTCAATTTCAAAACGGTACATGCAGCGCCATCTCTGGGTTCAATTACCTGCTGCCACTTATGAACTCCTGATC
>JANSTT010019351.1:0-11673 GCA_026745375.1 Platyura marginata
TATACACCTATATATATATATATATATTTTTTTTTTTATTGAAATTGGTAAATGTAATAAATATCTAATAGACAACATATTTATTGTTGTTTTGGTTTTGTATATACAACAACAGGTTTAACTGAAATTATGCAATAAAATACACAGAAAAATACATTTAGATCGCGTTGATTTATTTTGTAATATAAATGTCATAACGTATATTTAAAGCTATTCAGTTTTTGTCAGCCATAATTATGCAAATTAATACACAAGAAACTGGAATATATATATTTTTTTTTTTTAATTTTAATTTACGACCATTTTAACAAATTAAAAAAAATAAATTAGAAGATATTAGTATTGTTGCAAATTAATTTATTAAATCAGATGAAAAATAGTTGTTTGGGTTAATTTTAGACATAATTATAATGATGGGAAAATTTAGATCTATCGGTCAAAATTTATGAAACTAAACAACAACAAAAAAGAATTATGTTTCTTTAAAAATATGTAGATTGAAATTTGCAATCATCACACAATATATAGTAGGTTAGGAAGTAATTGGATGTGAACTTGGTATTTATAGTCTATAATTTTTTATCTACATATGTATGTATAAATAAGTATTAAAATTTATTATAGTAAAGATAATTTTAGTGGGAGCTTAACTGTTCCGTATCTATTAATAAAATACTATACATAACTATAGTAAATAGCTTTAATTTGCAATAGGTATATAAAGTAAATTAAAAGTAGTTCTTTAAATATCAAATTACGCATATTTCGAAAAATTTAAATTTATTTTGAAGTAAGCCTACAAGTACATATTATACCAGTCACGAATTCTGCAAACATTCACGGAAAGAGTATATATACAAGATATACATGCATAGAAATATCGTCTGACTAGAAAGCAAACCACGTATCAACCACTTTTTCCAAAATCTACATTTTAATCGATTTCTAGGACGACGATATTCAAAATCTATGTTTAAATTTTTAAATTACATTATATTTCATAAACCAAATTATTATACGGATGAAAAAAAGGAAAATCAGCATTTAAAACCTTATAAAAAATTAAATCATCAATTCCTAGTTAAATATTCTTAGTAATGCGGTAGAGCAAAATTATGAATTTAGATGTATCTGGGCAGTGAACTTTAAAATACCGTAATTTTTGCTTTAAAAAAATTCCAAGATGGTTTATCTATTAATATAAATATAAATATAATGTAAGTGTTTTCGTCTTCGAAAAAATAACGCTGCATGCCTGATATACTACACAATATAGACATATCCATACATATATACTTAAATATATAAAGCAAGAGTTAAATGGTTATGTTATTTTATTTTATTTTTGCTTGAAATCTAACTATACTCTATACATATACAATATACATGCATACATACATGTATATCTTGTTCTGGTAGCTACCTAAAAAATACAAAAATAATTTATTTTCGAATAACATTAAAATTAAAAACTTTTTACTATTTTTGTTAAAATGGGATTTCTTACAATAATTGTCATATAATATTTTCTTGTATCAGAAGTGGTGAAAGGGAGGGAGTCGATTTTTGATACAAAAACTAACACTGCCATGCGGCATGGTCCATGCCGATGACGTTCCACGCAATGTAAAAACGGTATAAATTATTTAATTTTAAAATGGATGACTTTTTATATTTTAATGTACATAAATGTAGCTTAGTGATATTGTTTTGACATTGTAATATTTTATGTATTAAAAGGAAGTTGTCTAAGTTCTCAAATTGTAAATCTTAAAATTTGATTCTTAATAATATGTGGGTAGTTATGTTTTTGGAATTTTTCGACCAATATATTTTATTTAATATAAATAATTTTTAAAGTTAAGCTTTTTTATCTTAAAAATATGTTTCTAATTAATAATAACATCAATTCATGAAACGCTTGAGCTCAAACTAGAGAGTTTCCTTTTTGAACAATAAAAAAACTAGTTATGCTTCCTCTTTCTAAATAATAATGCGTCCTAAAATCTACTTGTTCGATATTTTTAAAAACATTTTAAAAAAAAAATATTTTACTTTTATTACATATATGTACGTACATATTAATAATAGTATAAAATATTAAATGACCATCATAGCGGTCGTCGGGAAATGGACGATTGGTCGAATACTATAAAATAAGAATTAAAACAATGGAAAAATTATTACAAATATTAAGGTCAAAATTATCTTATGCATATAAATTTAACCTTACCTATTCAGGTAGGGAGGTAGGTAATGCAAAAAATAAGTGATTGGTAAATATACAATAAAATAAAAAACTTGAATTTTTACTTTGCATTGTATACCAATACCAATAAGGTGTATTATTAATAGTGCAATCCAAAACCGATAATTTAATAATTTACCAACTCCATATTAAAAAGGACATTTTATTGTCACATTTTTCTCATCCCGTACACACGATAAAATGAATTAAAATCTTATTTTGGTCCATTTTATGTACAAATGGTAAAAGAGGCACAATAAAAGCCATTTAAAATGTGTATTGCTATCAAAATGTAAGCCATTTTGGCTGTGTGATAATTAAAAAAAAATTGTCCAAAATTATTATATGAAAATCGTTCTCCTTTTTATAATAGCCCAAGTCTGCCTACATTCCAACACATTTATCCCTTCCACGCCATCAACAATATAGTGATAAATATCCTCTTTCTCTCGATCTCTGGCTATCATGACGACGATGATGGCCAAGCGAAAGGGACATGACATATACATTTCCCGAAAAACTATTTTTGGTAAATCTCGTCGTCCTTTTTTGTCCAATATAATGCGAATTGTTTTTTTTTTATTTGGCATTCCTTTGCATATGTATGGTTCTATGGTTCTATATTTATTATATGTGCAAAGAGGGAGAGGTGAAAAATATATTGTTGATTGTACCTATACACAGCAAACAGCAAATTTACACAGCCAGCAGCCAGCAGCAGGCACAACAGCCAGCAGGCAACAGCACTACAGCAGCAGCAGCATCATCATCGCATGTATAAGAAGAAGAGATCGCAGCCGATTAGATCCTTGCCGTTGTGTGCATATAGTGTATATACACTCCTTCATCTACACACCGCACTCACACACCTTACTCTACATTTTTATTTTCTTTCCACTGAGATGTAGTGGTGCGGCGCGCAGAGTGGCCATAGAAGAAGAGAATAGAAGTATAGAAGATTAAATTTTGCTTTAAATTGTTTAGAGACGTCCAGTTGTGTGGATATCGGTTCCGTTTGTTTTAGTATTTCGTTTGGTTTCATTTGACTCCGAAAAGTCAAAGGAAGTAGACGTGCATTAGTTTATTTCGCCGCTTTTATTTGTACGTTGTTGCTCCAGTGGAATTTTTGTGTTATCATTTTTTACATTTTGTAAATGGTTTAGACAAAACAATTCAGCGCACATGTAATTTTCGCGGCTTTTTCCACGTGTATTATTTTTTGTTTTCCGTTTTTTTTTTGTTTCTCGTGCTTGAAACGAAACTATGTGTGAAAAACAAATTGTTAACGAATACTTATAATTACTAATTACACTGCATAACTAGTTAAATGAATGAAAACACGTGGAGTGAATGTGAGTGATTTAAAATTTCAATAATGGCTAGTAACGGGGGAACTCTGCACGGGATCCCCCAGACGCCGAGGGGACAATATAATTGTTCTCAGTGTGGATTAACATTCGATAGTGCGGATTCGTTACAGGTCCATATGCACTATCATCCCGAATCTATGACGCGATGGGGTGCTCCACCAAGTGTACCACAAACAACATCATCAACAGCCTCCAATTCACCAACCGATTCAGAAAACAACAATCATCCAAAACGTCATCTCAACATACAAGTGACAAAAAGCTCATCTCCAATGCATAATACAATATCGGCTGCGGCCGATTCTAGCGATAATCAACCACCAACGCCACAACCAACCTCCGTTGGGAATGAACCAAGATCCGGTCATATGTATACAACCGGTGCTTCATCTCCATATCAACATCAAACGGGTGCATCGGCTGAACTGCATTATCCAGGGTATATGCACAGCTATGAGCAATACTATCATCATCACAATATGGAGTTTGGTTTGCCGCCACCACCTTTTATGAATAATCAGACATCACAACAAGAGTACAAAGCAGTGCCTTCCCCCAGATATCATCCATATATTAGCCATAGCATGAATCAAGCTCATCAAACCGGAAATGTTACCAATAGTTCATTGAGTCCACGAATCGTTAGCTCATCGAGTCCAACACAAAATAATTTGATGCATGGAACACCAACAGCTCCATCGAATCCACAGCAACAAATTCCACCCGGACAACCGACACCATCGCCTTCACCAAAGCAATGTGATAAGTGTGGTCTTGTTTGTGAAACGGCATGTCAATTAAGTGAACATTATGCCACCGCTCATGGTACATCTCAATCAGATTCGGGTTCTTTAAATCGATCAGGTTCAGCTGACGAAACCGAAATGACAAATTTTCCATATCCAAACTATACTATAAAAGAGGAACCAGCATGTGATATATTGGATTTGGATTCACAAAAAATGGTTTATCCTCCACATGATGGAAATAATCAAGGACCACTTCCTCCAATGCATTCACTACATTCAATGCAAAGACCACCGATGATGTGGCCACATGAACATCATGCTTTTATTCCACCACATCCACAGGATCTGAAAACATCTTTGTTTCCATCGATAAAGCAGGAATATGTATCGTCTGTATCAATAAAATCAGAATTTTCACCGCCATCGATAGTCAAATCAGAATATAGCCATCAAACACAAATTTCTCATCAAGCACAGGATGTAAAATCATTTAACAACGAAGTTACCGGCAATCAAGTTGCAACAAGTCCATCTGATTTTCCAACGACGACAACACCACAAGAAAATGGAGTTCAATTTCGAACATTTGAAGCGACCTCTTCGTTGCCTAATAATCCACCATCAACAAAGAGCACTTCGTGGAAATCAAATGAGGCTAGACGACCGAAAACTTATAATTGTACTGCTTGCAACAAGTGGTTCACTAGTTCGGGTCATTTAAAACGACACTACAATACAACGCTACATAAAAATGCTGTGAAATCAAGTGGTCAACCGGATCCGGCAACAATGCCTATTAGTGTACATCATCATCCCAGCCGTGATCAAAATCAAAAACATCACCATCGTGGAAGTCCGGCACAAGCACCGCCACCAGTACCACCTGAACCACCAAGAAGTCCTGATTATATGCCACAGTATACGCCGCCGTTGGGGTTTCAACAAACACCGGGGTTTCAACAGTATGGAGCAAGTATTCACTCAAATACAGGGGGTCCCCCAAACGGGCAAGCAGGTCTCTCCGTCCGAGCCTCCCAACAGAGGGGCCTGCTGATCTACTTGACCAACACGGGAACCCAACACATGCTCCAGGAGCAGGAGCCAATTTTTACGCCACAAACCCAGCAATACAACACCATCAATTCAATGGAGCAATACAGCATCATCAGCCCTATAACTATCAGCACCAACACCCAATTGTATCAGGCCACCCCACACCAGGAGGCACTCCAGCAGAATTATCACACTACTATTGGTAATTCGGCTGATATGTGTGAGGGGTCATCAGACAGCATATTGGAATATCAAACTATACTCGATATTGACCAATGTCAATCACGATCGTATACAGCAAAAATACCATCTATTAGTGCATTACGTCGATTAACGGGGGGCGCCGCAGCGTATCAAGGAGATACGGCGCCCCCCTTCTCACCTGACATACCCGAATCATATCAACCAATATGTCATCAAAGCCGTTCGGTTACGCCGAAACTAGGAGCCACCGCACCCGTATCGCCATCACAAGGATCCCCAAGCATTACATCATCAGAAACACTGGCATCATTTGAGCAGCAAGAACCTCATCGATGCGTACAATGCGATAAGGTATTTAATAAAGCTTGCTATTTAACTCAGCATAATAAAACTTTCCACAGCGGTGAGAAGCCGTACAAATGCCAACGATGCGGCAAACGTTTTCCTTGCGGTCAATCCCATGAGGAACATTTGGCCAAACATGGTAATGATAAACCGTTCAAATGTGAACAATGTCCCAAACAATTCAATCACAAAACCGATCTTCGACGGCATATGTGTTTGCATAGCGGCAACAAGCCATACGCTTGTGAAATGTGCGGCAAAGGTTTTATACGCAAAGATCATATGATCAAACATTGCGAAACTCATCGTCGAAAATCGGCTGCTAATTTGGCAAAAAAACAGAGCGATTCAGTTCCTGTTAATTAACATAAATGGATATTTTTCTTTTTTATATATATTTCCACCAATTGTTAATCATATCCATTAATTGTGTCATACGCACCAACAAAAATTTAAAATTGTAAATTGTCTTTTCATTTCATTTTTCATTTTTCTTTTTCGAATTTTATTTTCGATTCCATTGTATATAAATACAGTAGGTCGCCAATGAATTATTACTACTAAACATTTTTAAGATTTTGGTATTTTTCTTGAAGTTTTTTTGTCAAAAACACATTTGATTTCTAACATCTATTAACTTGGGAGAAGGGTGGAAGAAGAATAGGTTAGTGTGGAAGCCATGTATTCAAATGCGCCTTGTTGTAAATATAAAATTAAAAAAATATTGTAATTTACAAACAAAGTTTTATATCCATTGTGTACAGCAATTGAAGTTTAACCTGGGCGAAGCCGGTTACTTCAGCTAGCATGCGATAAACTATAGATGCGTATGCAAACAAAATTTTGCACTCGCTGTGGAATTTCATTAAGAAATAAGTACAGATTTTACCTATTTTTCATAGTGGTAATAATTCATTGGCGGCCTACTGTACATACATACTTACATTGTACTAATTATACTTATAAATCCCTCTCTTCCCATATCAATCATTTTTATATCAAATGAAATTGAAGCATATGACACATGTTGCATTACAATATTAAATATCTGCCGGACGATATCGTTGCGCTAAAAATATTGTTCAGTTTTATTTGTGTATTTTAACGTTTTGGACGATATTTATTTGTTTTTAATAAATAAATTCCATACATATTAGAATGTAGATATTAAAACTTGTAAATTTTGATTGAACATCAATTTGTAATCATTTTAATTAATTTATCACATTCCTAACGTTTTATTTTTGTGTAGAAAAGTTTCTGTTTTTCCATGTAAAAGTTAAATTTTAGCTACATAAAAATTATTTATTAAAAATCTTAAACTGATAATAAATATCTACATTTATTCTAAAAACGTACTCAAATATTTTTATGTTGTTAATAAATATTTAAGACTGAACAAGGTTTTTGTTTCCTGCAAAATGTCCTTTACCAAAATTTAAAAAAAATTTAACCCCTACTGTTCAAAGGATATATCGCATAATATATTTTGCACAATTAATAAATTAAGAAATTAAATAATTTTTCCCATAGTATTACCAACAGAACTACCTGAAGAATCATTTAAATACACATAAATAATTATGATCAAACTACCTGATTAGATTTAATACTCAAATTGTTTATTTGCTGATTAATAAAATCAATAAACTATTGTTATTATTGTATTGGTTATATATTATAAGTGATTGTAGTTTCAAAAAATTCAAAAAATATTTAGACGTTTATTAAAAATCATTAATTGAGAGAGAAAAAAGTGTTAAAAATCGTTACCGATAAAAACAAATGTTTCTAATAATAATAAATGTGATTTTTAAAATGTTTTTTTTTTATTTTTTTAAACAACTTTTGAAAAAAAATTATTTTATTTTTAGATCCAATGTGAAATTATAAAAATTCTTTCACAAAAATATAGTCGTAAAAAATGGTATTAAAAATTTTGATAAAAAATCCGACCCTTACCCCTTATGTGAATAAATGTTTTTATGGACCACAAAGGACCAGTTTTTTTTAAATTCAGACAAGGAATTTTCTAACCGCTCTCAATAGATATTTATTATACTCAGAGAAAATAGGTTAGAATAGTAAGCGAAATTTTTCAAGATTAATAAAAACGTAAGTTTTCCATCTCAGGTAAAGTTAATTACCTAAACAACCAATATATGTATATTCCCAGAAAAAGAAAATTATTTTTAGAGTAGAATTAATGGTCAAAAAGATGATTTAGTTTCTGATTCGATTGAATTTTGTACAAATTTTCCACTAGAAAAATATTCATTTTAGAAAAACCTACTTTATGAGCAGAATAACGTTCTGATCCGGTTAGGGTGACAATATTTTATAAATTATTGGAACACAAATATTTTTTAGGCAAGGTACCTCTGAAATTCTTACTGTAATTTGTATAACTCCCTCAATTGTTGAAATATTTTGATAGTGACAATCTTATTTGAAGTGAAGATTTATTTCTAATCTTTATTGGCGTATACATTTTTTATGATTACCTACCTAGCAAAATATTAAGAAAATCATGCAACTCAAAACTGGGTATATTCACCATAGAAAAATTGTCTTACAGAATACCCAGTTTTGCATTATACTTATACATACATAAATTGATGATTTTTTTTTATATTTTCTTAGAAAACGGAAAAAAATTTATAAGCTAAAAAAGATCTCAGAGGTATTTGCATAGGCAAAAATTTAACTCACGGTACATCACTGGTTACTCATAATTTGCCGCAGGGACATTTTATGCCATTTCTGAACGGACCCTAAATTTACATATTTGTAGATAACAACAATACGTATTGTTCAATAAATGAAATAATTGTTTTTAAATCTTGCCGCATGTTACTCGTTACTCTGTTAAACGATTACCATATATGGTATTTTTGACCTTAGTTGTGACCTCTATATTTTGTCGTTTTATTTTTAGATTAAACTCGAATTCCAAAAATTAGCTTAATTTTACATTTCTAATCGATTATATTGCATTAAAATGAATTTAATATCGAATCGCCTCATATTTCTAATTTAAAAAGCGGTTTCTTAAAAATGTAGTCTGTCCGAAATCCATTTTTGCATATATATGAAAGTGATGTCATGAGGTAAATTTTTTTTTTTTTTTTCTATTTCTCTATTTCAAATGATTGATCGATTCCTGCGAGAAAGTATGCAAAATATAAATATACAATATGGAGAAAAAATCGACACCTATTTTAAGTCAAGCTATTTCAATTGAATCTATGTCATTTGTCATTTAGCAATATTACATGTCTAGTAATGAAACGAATAATTGATTTAATGGGTCCGAAATAGTGTAGAAATGGTAGATACAACTTCTAATATGGTGAGGTCAAGCATTTATGTACATGTAGAGATAGAGAGAGAGAGAGAGAAAAAAAGATATAAAGTACAATTGTGCGCACACAGGTTTTCAAAATTTTTTTTTTCTTGAATAAATTATAATTTACATCATATTTGTCATATCAGTTGGAACTCTTGGAATTACATTTTATTTGATACTGGTACTTCGTTCACTATTGGGAACATTAAATCGCTGATTGAAAGGATTTTAACAATACACACATTGACTATTTTACATTGGATCCTATCAATATATCAAATTGGGATTTACTTACTTTGTAGAACCAAAAAAAACCTCCCTAACAGAGAATTTCTATAATTTTGCCGTGTAGTAAATCATAATCTTAACTTAAAAATTGCTTAAATTTTTAATCAAAAATTATGAAATTTTATTTATTTTTACACTTTTACTCTAATTTAAAATTTAAAAATTACAACCACATTAATATTGCCAGTACAATTTAACAATACAAATAACATACAACTATACAATTAAAAAAAAAAACAACTTAAAACTACCTCAACTATATTCAATAGTAATGTAACAGTAAAGATAAAAAGTATCAAATCACAATATACGAAATAAACAAAAAAATATATCTACCTCGAACAAAAATGCAACAATAAATTAAACAAAACAAAAATAGCAAAGTAATAGAATAAATTAATTATATTTACACAAGAAAAAGAAAACAAAAAAAATAGTTATGAATATCAATCCAGTTTTTAAAAATAGTAAAAAATAAAAACAAATAAAAGTCTTAAACTATAATATATAAAGAAAAAAAAAATAATTAAACAAAAGAAGTAAAAAGTTTTTATCAGAGAGTTTACTATTTATGATTAAAGCAATAAATGTATGTAATTAATTCAAAGTTATATATATAAATTACTTATGTATAATAATTAAAAATAAACAAAAAAAAAAAATAGGAACACAAGTACCTCTGCGACTCAGTAAATTAAAAAAGAAATAAAACAAAACAATAAATGTTTTATACATACAATTTGTATCATTTGAGCTATACCTTAACTTAAGTACGTATGTTTGTATGATGATTGCCAAAATATTTTGATCTCAAGAATGGAAAAAAAATCAACAAAATTAGTCAAAAAAAAAAAAAGAAAAAAAAATTTCATTCAGAAATTTGGACTTTTTCTTTTAATTGAATTGTGAACTGCTTTGAAATTTAATTTTTTTTTTAAAAAAAACTGTCGACAAACATATTTCGGCAAATTTTCCAAAATTTTAAACAATATTTTGTAGGTAGTGTAGGAGAGTTCTCGAAAAGCAAGACGGCAATATGTTTCGCTCTAGCAAGAGAACTATCCTATAGGTACTAGCCTACTATATTTTTATTATTTTCTGAATTTTAAAATTTTTTTTTTTTTTTGGTTTATTTGTCACTTGTTTTTGCTGTTTTATTTTAATACTCAAAATCAATATATCAAAAATAATTTGAAAATAAGCATTTTTTTCAAATTATTTTTTTATGTAAAAAAAATGTAAGTTCAAAGCAATTCTCATATGGAAAAAAACACAATTTGAAAGAAGAGAAAAAAAACAAGCAAAATAAACATAATTTTTGGATTTTTGTTATTGTAGTGAAATTTTAATAGATTTAAAAATATTTTGCAAATTTAGTGTAAATATTAAAAATACAGTCTCACGTACCAAATTGTATTATAAATGGTTGTGTTAGAATAATTATCTTTGTTTTTCTATTAACGTTATGTTTATTAATTAATTATTATATTATTAATAATTATTACTACTTATACTATTATTAATTGATTGAAAAAAAAAACAAAAAAAAAAAAACTGAGATTTGAGATTTCCTATAAGTTACCACAAACGTCAATTTTATTTGTTTTCCCCAAAAATCAAATAATTGTTATCAAAGGACTTTAGTTAAGCCAGAATTTTTGAATAAAAAAAAAAAAAAAAAAAAACGAAAATATTTGTAAAAAAAACAAAAATTAAAGAGTCATAGGCTTTCATAATATTTTACTTCTTATTAAAAAAAAAAAAAATTATATAATGAAATGCAATACCTACATATTTATATCATACAAAAATATATTTAATGAAATTAATTTTTCATTGTCATATCGCTATAATGTCTAATAAATTTATTATAAATTTAATTAAAAAAAAAAGTAATAATAAAGAAAAAGAATAATATTGTTGAATAAACATATCTCACAAGAAAAAAAAATATTTTTATTGTAAAAGAATTGAAAATTTATGATATTAGCGAATTTTTCAGCCATAAAACCATATCTGCATAAATAATAATAAATCACGATGACAAAGAAATTTACAAAAAAAAAA
>JANSTT010019352.1:0-11667 GCA_026745375.1 Platyura marginata
AAATAATAAACAAGTACTCATACGGGTATATTATAATCGGCGTAGCCAATTTTTACTTCTTTACTGGTTTTATTATTGCAATTATCTAACACGTCATGAAATGTGGTATAAACACAAAAATCAACGAAGTCTATGGTTGGCGATATTTTTCCGGAATTTGTTGCTAGTGCTCAGTTTTTGGTTCCATTTTCACCCATGCACATAACGTCTGTTGGAAAATCAAAAATTAAACTAAACGCTATAATCGAGATACTTGTTTGTTGAGGTACAGTATTAAATGGGTATAGAATTGTACCAATACAAGGCGTTGTACGGTAAGGTAGGCAAGACGGGGTACCCATAATATCTCGCCACCCGAACGAGCCAATAGGTGTAGCTTATGCTCGTTCAGTAGCTGGCTCGTATCACTTTTAGTCAAGAGCCAGACGTCAAAAACAGACTTTGTGTTTTAACATTAGAACAAATACTACCCATGGGGGGAAGACGTAACAGGTTTTTTATCCTCAAACCTTAACTACCCCATCTTTCCCCACCTTCCCCTACATAAATTACACAGAAATTAATTGTAATCTGTTCACCATTGTATGGCAAGTTAGATACCTAAACCATAAATATTTTGTTTTATGAGTTAAATACAATACAGTGTCGACGTCAATTTCAATTATATGAAAACACAGCAAACCTAAATACAATTATTGTCGCTCTTCATGAGGCGCTTCTAGACGCACTTCAATTTCTATTTACAACAAGGCATCTCCACTTTAAAATATTATTTTGACAGATGTAAGTACTATCATTATGACGATGGCGTTTACGCTACAATTATTTAACTCTTAACACTTTTTTTTGCTAAAGAAATAGATTGAAGAATTGAATAGTTGGTGGAATAAATACAAAAATTAAAAAATTTCCATTTTAAATTTGAAATTTCGGAATACATTTTCCATCTTTATTTCAGAATAATTTCTAAACCACATGGTTCTCAGAGAAGGTTCTTAGAGGTGAAATAAATTGAAAAAAAAAGAAAAAGTTTTTCTTTTGTAAATAAAACCATATTTTTTGGAACTTTTTTGTAAATATTGTTAGTACCAAAAATACATGGTAAGACACAATAAGAAAAAAAAGCAGCATAGGTACAGAGCGAATATATTAAATAGTGGCGATCAAAATCTAAAATATTTGCTGACGAGAATCCACCCAATTTTTTTAACAGACCTAAGAACAGACAGAGAATTTTGATTAAACTTTCCCCAATTCAAGATTGTCTTTATTTCGTTTATTTTTTAGATTGAAACATTAAAATACTTTAACTCAAACAACTCAAACTTAAAAGAAAATGTTATAATAATTGTGGATTTCCAAAAATACAAAAGTCAAACACTTTTAAAAAAAAGTTAACGAATCTGTTTTTAAATATTTCTATCCATATTGACAATTTTATCATTAACAGTGTATATGCTTTTCGGGCGGAGCTATATCAATGGAAACACCCACACTATGATTAAATCTCATCTGATCATTGGACCAATGATTCTGCGATTGTGAGTAAAATGTATGGTATATTGTCAGTCATGTGTTCGACATTAAAATTTCGTATATTTTTATGATTTTGATGATATTTTTTTTTTCTGAAATAGAAAAAAAAACGGAAGGATAAAACTGAGTCATAAATGTGATGATATATTAACATTCATGTTTATCTTCTACTAAATGTGTGTTATTTTAGAATGTAAAACATCACTTAAAAATTTTGTAAAATTATTTTGGCAATTTTCTTGTTATTAAATCAAATTTAATTTTTAAACATGCGCTAGTTGTGAAAATAATGTTGCGAGTGTAGTGTGTATTAATTACTGTTATTAATGGGTCAAATTTTATTGTTGTTATTATTTATTATCATTAATATCACATCAGTAACTACAAATTTGTCGAAACGAAGATAAATATATAGTAAAAACTGCATTTTCAAAATCTACAAAACACAATAAAGAACAACATAAAGAAAGCATGTGTTATAAGGTATCATTTAAATCATTTTAATTTTTAGTCGATGCAAGAATGGCCTAAACCCCTAAACTTTGAACTTTTGTTATTTAAGCGTAAGTTTTTTATAAAAAAAAAATATTTTAAAGTTTCGTTTCTGTATGAATTGAATTAAACAATAAAATTTTTGTTTCAAACTCGACTATCTCTGTTCAAGAAATTTGGGGTTAGGCCGATTTAGCACTGAGCGTCTCATATATTCAAATTCGAATGGATCGATTTTGCTACAAAAGATGAGGCTTCTCGAAGGAATATTAGTTTTAACAAATATTCCTGATAATTTCTTTTCCATTGGTCATTTTTTAGATTAGCACATATCACATTTATAATACAGTGGCGGAAATATTTATTGCAACACCTTTTTTTCTGCATATTAATGAAAGTGTTGCAAAGATTATGGTTTTCGTTATATATTTAGATTAAACTCGTTCGTAATGAGTAAAACAAGCTTTAAGTCATTAAGATCAAAAAACGATCTGAGGCACATTCTCTTCAGAATTCGATCAGTATCTTCGGTAGATACTCTCTTGCAACCTTTTCCAGGTATACGATCGGTATTACCAGTTTCTTTGACTTTTTCAAGTAGTAAAGATATTGTGAAATGATGAAAACCAATTCTAGATGTTATTTTCCTTGTATTTAAACCTTCTACAGATAAAGCAACGACATTTCCACTTCATTAAAATAAATAGCCAGAAAGTTAAATAAAGGTAAAATGGAAAATATTTCCAGAAAAATGATAAATCAAAGTTAACCACAAGTATCAAATGTTTACTGGTTTTTATTTCCAAGTTTAGTCATCAAATACTAAAACATTTAAAATAGACACCTCAAAAAGACAGTTAAAAATGGAAAAAACACAAAATACTAAATCACATAAATTAAACATGATTTTCGAAATCTAATCAAAATTGTCAAATATTTTTAAAATAGACACTAAATAGACATTTTAGTCAAAATTTAGCAGAATTTGAATATAAAGTAAATCAAAATCAATCAATAGAAATCTTGTCTAAACGATTGTCTAAATATCAGGGCCTTAGTCTTTTATAATGAAAACGGTAAAATAGACAAAATAGAGAAAATTCGTACAAACTCTAAGAAAGTGCCTATCTCCAATGTAGGTTATATCCTATAGCCTGTGGTAGTGTCGAATCAAGTCAAGTATTTAAGTAATTTAAGTTAGAAAAAAAAATGTTTCAAGAAAACACTCATTTAATTTTAGCAAAGAAGAAAAGTAATCAAAAATTTCATACCATAACACATTAAATAAATTTCTTAAAAAAACATATTTTTTACATGAATTTCCGTCTTGCTTTATTTCTTCCAAATTCGTCAATTATTTATATTATATTCGGTATAAATTCTCCTACTCTATATACTTACAGAATGGCCATATTGCCTAATCTTTCTTCTTCCATAGTTCATAGTACTCCTTAAATAATTTTTTACACGTTTTAAAATAGAAAACGATCTTACTCCTAACGTATTAAATATGGGAATTGTTAAATGTCAATATTTCAACATCCGTTTTTGTTAAATGCTATCATATTAGAACCTCATTAATCCGGACTTCGCTTAATCCGGATAGGCATTTAAAAAATTAAATAATACCTAATAATAAAGAAAAAAAAACGCGATGAAAAAGTAAATTGTAGATGAGAGCCCCAATTAGTCCAGATTAACGAGGTTCTACTGTATTATGATATTTGGACAACAAAATATAATTATTTAATATATACAAAAAAACATAATTTCCCTCAAACCCTAATGAATAGATATTTTAAGGCCTCGAGTCCTACACGGCTTAGTCCGCTTACTGCTTAATCGCCCACTGATTCTAGGACAGGGGCATGTAATCTCATACGGGAGTTGTCAATGAATTATTGGGGACGACTGAATAACATTATACATACATTTAACTATAGTTTTGATTTTAGGTTACATTGAAAACGAGCTCTAAAGCTCAAAGATTATGCAGGTTAACCCTAAAGCGCAAAACGGAGTTCGTTGGACTCCGCAGAGCAAGAAAAAACCTATAACTTTTATTGGAAAAACTTTTTTAACCGTAGTTTTTTTACTATTTTTGAGTTTCTTAAGTTTTATAGAAAAATAAAAAAACAAAATTTATTCATTTTTTTTTCACAGCAATTTTACATATACTCACTCTTGCGTTTTTGTTATAAAAAAAATTTGCGCTTTAGGGTTAATAATTCTGATTTTGATTGAAGTTATATTATTAAACAAAAAAACAAAAAACTTGTACTTACGTATTTTTAAAAACACAATCCTTTTTTTAGCTGCTGAAAAGAGACGAACCACATAACTTACAGATATAAATAATAGCCACTAAAATAGTGTATTTTCAAATTAAATGTTTATTTTCAAACATACTGACTGCTGCTTATGCAAAAAAAAAATGTAACCATTCCATATCTATAAATATAACATCATGGATAATTTTGGAAAAGCATTTTATTTTATTCGGATGATGATGACAGTGATGACAGATTTTTATTATCATCTTTAAAAATATTTTTCTAGTAAATCGTACAATTTGTTTCATTTAAACTTGTACGTATTATTTACTCTCTTTTGCTTGATTTCTTGACTACAGTTTGCTACAGTGTATACAATTCTATATGTATGTATATTTGTAATATATGTATGTATATATATATATATATATATATATATATATATATATTTAGTTAATTCTATGTATATATGTACAAATTTACGCATATATAATCAAGACTTACAAAAATAATATAGAATTTATTTGAATTTTAAATGCCGCCAAGAAAATGATTGGGAATGACGATTGAAATATATTTTAAGGAAGCGTTGTTAATGTTATCTGTCAACAAAATACTTAATTGTCATTGAAAAACGGAAATATATTTTATAAAATTTTTTTAGGTTCTGTACGAAATTAGTCGCGCAATTGTAAAATGGTAATTTAAAAAAAAAACTCTATTTAGTAATAGATAGAGGCACTTAAGTATAATCTACATAATAGTCGATTCAAAAATAAATATTTTGAGATACATTAGCATACACTGTCCGTATCACCAAATTTTTTATTCTCTTGTTCCAAAAATAATAGAGATCTTCTCAATTCTAGAAGTAACTTAATAAACTCTTCTAAAAACAATTAAAGTATAACAGTTCTTTAAGGAAATTGAATAGAAGGTCTGAACTTATTAAAATTGACAAAATAGGGTCAGTGGCGTAGCTAGAAATGTTGGGCCAAAGACAAATAATATAATAAGATATCCCAACGCATATTGAATACATTTTTCACAATGCAAGATAGTGCCATAGATTATACTTGAGTCGTTTTATACTATTTTGAATGATGAATGTGCATCGTACAATGCTGTGTGCTGTGGATCGTACTAGTTATAGGTAAAAGTAGGCATTCAAATAATCCCATATATGTATAAGAGAGGATTTTTGCTCATCGTGTGGCTGTTATGTTGTGTCTCTTTTTTCTTCATTCTATATGCGATCGTTTGAAGGTCATCCTGATTGGTTTTCTAAATTGAATAACTGTTATGACCAAAGAGTAAGTAATATATAATGGAGGTAACCATAATCAAAATAAGTTACACTGAGCCAAAAACTACTGTAGAATCAACTATATTATGGGTAAATCCAACAATAAAAGTACTTGTTTTTCATCCAACAATTCATGTTGTTAAAATTACAACACAAATATAGTTGATTTTACAATGCGCCAAACGCTGTAAAATTAAATGCAAAAATAGTTGAATTAAATGTTTTAACATTTAGTTTCAATAAAGTTTGAACTGTTATTTTTAATATAAAGTATTTGGAAGAACAATAATAATTGAAAGTGATGTAGTTGAACTAAATGTAAAATTTTTTAAATAAATATTCTTGCATTTAATTTTTAAAAGCGTAAACTGTTGTTTCAAATGCGAAGTATTTGGAACAACAATGGAATGTAGTTGGACTAAATGTAGGGAATTGCTATAATAAATAATAAATAAAAATAAAATTTTAATTTTAATTATTTTATTAATTCAATATATGTAAGTACAGATTATTTATATTTATGAATTAGAAACTATTTTATAGATATACATATTTTATAGATATACATTTTATTTTTTTAGTTTCTAATTCTTAACACATTGAAATTTGTATTTAACTGGATTAAGTCCACAGGAGAACTTGCTTCTTTTATATTAATTATTTCATATGAATTTAAGAAGCTTAAAGAATACGATCTATAATGAGCTTGAAAATGCAGCAAATACTTCTTACAATTTAAGTATAATTTATTTTATATTTGAAAAGAATCCATGATTTCAAATCCGAGCAACAATTTCATAATAAATCTTGTTTTTTCATATTCTGCCACTAGATGTGTAACAACGTCCAGCTGACCATTGGTTATTGTGGGCTTTTCATTCTTTTTTAGTCGTGGTGGTAATAGGATAGCATGGAGGAACATAGTTAAAATCCAATATTTAGAATCTGGGTAATAAGAACGCAAAATTTTAGAAAAAATGTTGTTCTAAAAAATTAATTCAATTTTACCTTCTTCAAGATCAGCCTTCTCCAAAATTTGCAAATTCAATTTGGCCTTGATGTCAGATTCGAAAATAATTGAAATTTGTTCACGAAGTTCTTTAAAATTGGAAAGTAACAGCATTTCTTTCGTCGGATACAAATACGCAAAATCGATGTCTATCTGGAATATATAAAATAAAAAATAAAATGACAACTTTAATTCAACAACTAAAATTGTTTACCAGCATATGACCAATAGTGTCTTTATATCTTGGCCATTCGTTTAATACCACACTTAAAATACCCGTTGAATCGTTTCTCAATTCCTTGACACGGCCGTAAGATGTTTTATTCCACTTGTCAAGAATTACATTTTCGGATTCAAGATTGTGAAATAGCCAGCTTTTGGCATTTTGGTACTCGTCTAAAAAAAAAAAAAAATTATTTAAAAGACTAATTAAATTAACCCAGTTTATCTCAAATTTACCGTCATCAAGCTGTCCTTCAACTACAAAATCGGATTCAGATAAATCAATGTTAATTTCTTCATTGCATTTCTGCGTATTTTTTAATTTATGACATAAATTAAAATATCGGTCGTAGAGTTTTCCTGATGCATTTTTTTTGTCCTTTTATTATATGGCTGGTAATACGTTTCCTAAATAAATATAAATATAGAATATATGTATACCTATATAAGTATATGTATGTAAATAAGTGTTTACCTCTGCTTCGTTAGGAAAGTTACGTTTAATTTCCGCGCAATAATATTTCATTTTTCGTAGGGACATCTTTTGTTCCGTGCTAATAATATGTTGGTCAACTATACAATGCTCCCATAAGCTATAAATTGCCAGCACTTCATTTAAGGATGCATCTAATAATCGCGTTTCCATTATTGTACACGATTCTAATTCACATTTTCGGTATTCATTGTTCACGCACATATAAAACAAAAAAGCACCTGGCTGGAAAAAAACACTACTATTATTTAAAAAAAAGTCAAACGCACCTAGCTTGAAAAAATCAAACGACACTCGACCAAAATGATTATAAAGTTTACCGTAATTCAATTTACTCTACCGCAATCGAAGCAAAACGCGTGAATGACGAGAACTAACTAGAACACGAAGAACAAAAAGAGAAACAAAAATATGCGCATTTATTTTGACTGAAATTAAAAATTTTTGTATTTAAAATGAGAAGTTAAACTTTTAATTTAACTGTTGAAAGGTACAAAAAAATTTCAAGTAAAAATATTCGTATTTAATTTTAATATAAAAATATTTAATAATTGAACAATATTGTTAACACTGTTGAATTAACTGTTCGGTATTTGATTATAAAGTGAAAACATTGTTAAATTGACAGTAAAAGTTGTTGGAACCGAGATTTTGACAATTTTTGTATTATTAACAACAACATTCTTGCATTGTAAAAACAAATGCAGTAGACTGTTGTTTTTAAAGTTCATTTTTCGCTCAGTGTACGATTCGGGGCCAGATATAATAGCCGCTGTTGTCTCTCTTAAGAGAGAGGTTGCACAGAGGCAGGACACAATTTTTATGGGGGGGATTATATGCATTATAGTCAATACATGCTTTATCTAGATCTTCTTGTCTTGGAAACCTAGAAATTTATAAATTATTGTAATAATTTATCATAACAGTTCAAAATTAGTTGAAATCGAAGAAAAAAAAACATGGGCACATGAACATAACATATTTAATGAGACGCCTTTGTTATATATTTCGAAAAAAAAATTTCTGTTGACAGTTTAAGAGAGTTTGTTTACGTTTTATGGGCCAGATATAATGGCGATTTTTCATCCCCCCATACTGTTGCACCCGATGTTGTGTGCGTATTTATTTGCATGCGAGTTATACAATGCGCGATCTCCTTTTATATTGTTTCCTCTTTGGTTATGACCATCGGAAAATGCTTTCGGAGTTTATGATTTTTGTTCTGTTGAGAAAAAATTGTTAACGGAAATTAAAATCTATGGAAAATGTAAAGCTACGTTTAGACGATTGGCGGTTCCGCCAATATTGGCCGATCTACCAATATCTACCAATTATTTACCAATGACTCGCCAACGGCAAACAGTCCGCCAATAATAAATTGGTTGTTTACACGATTGGCGCATCTTGTCACAAAACCCGCCAATTTCATTGGCCGATGACGATCTACCAATGCTCTGCCAATTTATTTTCTACCAATATTGGCGGATGAAAAATTGGCTGTTTACACGATTGGTAGAAATTTATGACAAATCTACCAACAAAAACCTGCCAATATTGGTGGATCCGCCAATCGTCTAAACGTAGCTTAAATCAAAATTCCCAAAACGATAGATTAAAAAATTTACAGCAATAAAATGAATTTTAATGGTATGAATTAAAGATCTAATTTAAATTTTAAAAAAATTCTTGAATTAAAAATAAATAAAAAAAAACAAAAAAAAAAGAGGAACCATCACCTAACACTTCCATGTTGTTGGTTCTAGGTAACGCTAAGGTTGGGAATAAATCTTCAAGTACAGTACACAAAAACAAGCCCGATTTTTTTTAAATTTCTAAACAGACAAAAGTACTGAGTACAATGTATTGTATTATATGAACTACTTATGCCATCATTTATCTTTCGTCTAAACTTTAAACAATCATTGAGTTCTTGAAGTAAAATAATAATATTGTAATAAGTACCGTACATATAGATACTAAATGCTCTATATATTCATATACAGTGAATATCGTCTATCTATAGTGACTTCGGATATAGTCACATTCCGGCTATAGTGACCATTTCCATTTGAAATGGTTGGTTTTGTATAAGAGCCCATACAATAAACTATCGGATATAGTGACGCCGCTTATATGTAGTGACAAATCGGTTATAATGACCATTTTGAAGGACGAATTTAATCCAGCTATCGTTTATAGTGACGATTTCTCTTTCATGGAACGAAAATTTACACAGATAAGAAAATAAAAATTGCGTTATATCGAGACCAGAGACCAGAGAGAGAAAGAAATAAATTGTATGTACATATTGTCTCTTAAAACTGAGGAAAAGAAACAGTTCTACAGCGGCTTAATAATTTAAGATGGCGGTGGTTTCTGTAAATATTACACACAGCTTCAATAATGTTAGTGTGAAAGCTTTCAAATATTGAATTCGATGCTAGTGGAGACATCTGTTACTCTATGTGTACCAATGACATTGCCATACTATAATAAGTCAATTTACAATGCTATTACCCTATCCAACGGACACCTGTGCAAACTTGCAGAATACATATTGAAGAGAGTTGGACTTAAGACACACCACTGAGGAAGACCAGAACAACCGTAACACACCCTTTTCGCACAAATAAAACTCTCCTCAAGAAAAAACTCAAGCACCAAAAAATGTACTTCGGGTCAATGTCAAAAAACTCCATTTTCCTCTTTAGAATTCCCATATGAACACTATCATAAGCATTAGACAGGTCAGTAACCGCAACTAGGTTTTTTGCCTTTACCCTTTTCTAACTGTATTACCTGAAGAATGTGATTAATTACACTAACAGCAGACCTATTTCTCCTCTACGCATAGCAGTTAGCCGGTAAAAGCTCTTTATCTTCTATCTCCTTATCAAGTCGGTTTTTAATCATAGAATTTAGAATTTTTAACGAACACGAAATCAGTGAGATATGTCTGTAATTTTCAATCTTCGTCGGGTCTTTACCAGCTTTGGGAATCAGGACAATCTTGATTTTCCTCCAATTCCCATTTACATTCAGATCACGGAAAAAAGTGTTTAACTATGCCTGATAGCATTTCTGATTTTTCTCACTCAAGAATTTAATGGTTTTATAACTAATGCCATCCCATCCAGGAGCAGAAGTGCCTTTTTTCTGTAAAACTCCACCAAATTCTCCAAAATCGAAAGAACGGGAATAACTTTTAGGCTTTACCAAACTCAAGTTAGAACTGCCAACGAGAAATTTTTTTGACATGGAATTAATACATTCCTTTCCCATTTCAGTGTTACCCAGGATGAAACCTTTTTTTTGTTATTTTTCCCTCTGAGACGATTTATCATAACTCAAGACTCGTTTGAATTTCTGCACTTCTGCAAAAATGTCCACAGTCATTCGCCTCGAAAGTGCTTTGAACATTGTTAAGACAAATTAAATTGGTGATTTGCAACACATCCATGAGAATTTTACTTCTCGAGTCATTACACTTGTTACCCCCAATTTTAGCTTTTACATTTAAATCATCAAGAAAGATGATGTTTTTTAGACCTTGCAACTGACTTCTGCAAATGACTGATGTTTTTGACTTCTTTTTCAAAAAGTCTAATGCCGACCCTCATAGGAGGGGGAATGTAAACCAAAAAAATATAAACAACACCCCTCGGAGTCCAAACCTTAATCCCAATCACGTCTAAAGCAGACTTTAACTTAAACTCTACACTTCTAAAAACCTTGTTTAGCCCCAAGATAACTCTACCATTCACCATATGTGGATTTTGCATGATTGGCTTTAAAGTTTTGGCTAACCAATTTTCACTCTCTACTTGTAGAAAAACTAGTTCTTTGTTGACCCGTTTTGGCTTTACTTTTTCTCTGAACGACATCTATTTGTGAAACATTTTATTCACTTCCTCACATGGAATTCTAATCTTATTGAAATTGCTTCCCTGAGAGGCGGAAACTCCTCTTCATAGTTCTCCAGAATGCTATATCTTTTATCACCCCCCAACTGATGCTTGAATTTCTTTCTCGCTTCCTCAATCGATTTGTTTTCCAGATACATGATCCTTTTGACCATCGTGTGCTTGATTCTGGCCTGAAACTCTTTTTCATTAGATTTGTGTGACCCTTTGCATTTCCCGCACAAAACTGTATCTAAATCACAAGTCTTTGTAAGGTGATCATCAGTACAAACAATCATAGATAAAGTATAAGATGGTTCACTTCATATAATGAATTTAGTCAAAAGATCAGCACCAATTGGGATACAATCTCAAATCTATTGTAAATTTTGCAGTGTATTTATCGTTGATTTAATTTCATTTCGTGCTAGGCT
>JANSTT010019353.1:0-11663 GCA_026745375.1 Platyura marginata
ATAATTTAAAATCGAGCTATTTTATTAATAAAAAAGAGCATTTTCGTAATTACAACATAAATAATTATGAAAGAATTAAGTGGCTCGCAGGTAGTGAAAAATTAAACGGATTATTTTGTTGGCCTTGTCTTTTATTTCATAAATTATCAACCTTGACGAGGTAAGATGGCTTATGTGCAACAAACGAATTGTGTACAACTAATAGTAGCAATTAAAAAAAATACTTGAACGCCCACTATTGGGGAGTACGCGTCGCCACTGGTACATATGTATATTTCGAACAACGAAAACCTCAGAACGCTTAAATCAAATTGTTGTTGTTTCGTTTTTCCGTACTTATGTATCTACTCTATGTACCTACATATCTAACTACATCCATATGTATTCTACATATACAGTATGTATTCAGTAATTGCACCAATAAAAATAAGGCTATAGTTGCAAATGCAAATACCGAATACATTCTTTTTACAAGGAAAATCTACATAGGTCTACATGTTTAAATATAAAACATAATAAGTACGAACATATGTATTTGAATATAAACACAAAATTGTAAAAAAAAAATATTTATTTCAATTTATAATAATTCCATAATATAAATGTTAAATTATAATAGGAATTCAGTTAAAGAACTTATGTTTAATAATACATTTTTTAACATTAGATATATCATGGATATGAATTTCTAAGAATATTTTTAAAAATACATCTATAATTCGACTACTTTAACAAACATTAGCGTAAGTTATTTCCAAAGGTGCAATTATCGAAACATTTTTGTTGCAATTATAGAGTATATACTGTAACTATTTAGAGTGTTGCAATTACAGGGTGGTGCAATTACCGAATACGTACTGTACATACATACATATAAACATAATACAAGTATATAACTTACGTTTCAATTTACCTACTTACATACAGACTATTCATTATTCCCGATTGTTCGTTTTCATGTTTATTTTCCATTTTGAGTGCATCGATTCATTGAACCGCAATTGAATTAATTTTTTCGCTCTGGTGTTTTTTAGCAAATTTTGTTTTTTTGTCGAATTCAATTTTAAACAATAGAGAAAAATAAAACTTTGTTTTTTTGAATAATGTTGATTAGCGATTTTTAAATAACAATTTAAAATAAAGTCTGTCAATGAAATAAAGTTATAAAAAAGTAATTGAGACTACATGACTACACTTAATAGCGTCTTTGTCAGTAAGTTCCATTTAAATTACCTATATATACCTATAATATAATTACCTTGCCTTATTGTCTCAGCTCACCATAACAAATGAATCTTTTTAAGGCGTCTCTCGTATAGCACTGAGGTTAGATTTAACAAAAATGCCGCGTTATACAAATCCGCGTTATATGAGACAAGGAACTCATAGAAAAAGTAGGGTTACGTTCCAAATCTAATAAAAACATTATTTTTTCAATTATAAAAAAAAACTTTATTTCAAAAAATTTAATTAAATTAAATTTTAGTTGAATTTGAATCGATTTTTATACAAGTACGGTGTTATACGAGGGCCGCCTGTATATTTAAAAAAGAAATAAAATTGTACAAAAATTACCACAATTTAATTCAAATTAAAAAAACACCACAAATGAAAACAAGAAAAATATGGCCTAATGTAATAATAATTGTCGTTTGATCTTTGCCCTTAAATTTGTCTCCACAACGACGCGGCATAGACTCAACAAGCTTTCGACACGTATGGATATTAATGATCGACCATTCGTTTTGCTTATTACACCCAATCAGATGTTTTTAGATTTTTTTTATTATTTTCCCTGTTTTTTTCTTTTGCCATTAAAATATAATTATTTTAATAAAATACAGACATTCATGCAGTCAGTATAGGGTTAATATTACTGCCACCATGTTTGACCGTTTTCTTTGTATATTTGGGGTTATATTCGGTGGGTAAACGGACAAAATCCCCCCTGATAATTTTTAATGAAAAGGACAAAATCCTCCCCGGACAAAATCTCCACCGACAGAATTCTCCTTCTCCATGTAGGATTTTGTCCGGGGGGCATTTGTACTCTTTAGAAAATTATCAGGGGGGATTTTGTCCGACCACCACCGTATGTACTTAATTCCTATTCGATTTTGTTTCCATAAAAGTTGTGCGAAAAAAATCCAGGTATTTTCAAAATTTGAAAAAGAAAAAAAATATTTATTTCCGCACCCCTAATCGTTATGGTTTAATTTTGTGTTGTATAAGAAGGTAAAAGGTATTTTTGTCTGAAGAGTGCCATAAAATGGCACGTGCTGTGGAAAACGATTTGCGGTTTACTTTATATAGGAATAGATATTATATATGTATGTATATTACACGTACAGCGACAGTCAAAGCAGGTATTTTAAAAATTTACCACTCTCAAGCTGGCATCAGGTAAATTTATTTATTTATTTTTTTTTTCTGTAACATTGTAATCACGTCGACAGTATCTTATCTGGGTGAACAAAAAATTACCGAAAAGATAATTACTTCAGTTCTGGAATAATGCTTGCTAGCAGGGGTGATGTTACTGGTATTGTATGATGTGTAAGCTTATTGTAGATGCTATGTAGTTACATATATACATATGTATATGAAATATACATATATATTATACAATTTTGACATTTTGAACAATGAGTATTGGATAACAAAAATACAATCAGACACACGTATTGTACTGTGAAATTGTTATTTTTTTTTGTGAGTTAATGAAGGCAACGAGATGTATCACACGATTCCATTTTATATTTTGTCTAATAGTAACTTCCATTTTAAAGCTCGTGTGCCTATAAATATGTGTTTTATTCCCATTTAGCGTGCTATAAATCGTATAGATACAATGAATTCATGGATAACAAAAATCGATTGATAATTATTTGTGATTTATTCTATCAATTGATCTTGTTGTTATTTAGTTCTGTATGGTTTTTTGTGTTAGTGATTCCATGTTGACGTTGGTGGTTGTTTTTCGATAATGTATTTTTTATTTTGTTAAAAAAATGTTATCAGTCGTCGGCAATGTGTCAACTGATATGATTCGTCACTGTCAGTGAAGTACCTCTGTAAAAAATCATTATGCATATATGTGGTAAGTAGGTTCAGGTAACCTAAATATATTTTTTCCCCTCTCTTGAACGGAGAAACGAATTTAAATAATTGAACATGGCACCATTAGCGTCAAAGAAATCGTAAATTTCATTTGGCAGTACTGTCTTTCTGGCAATAAATTGAAATTTTGAAAAAAAAATAATAATTTTTTTGAAATACAGTACCTACTGTTATGCAATTAAAAGATGGTATTTAACTATAATTAGTAATGCCACCCAAGAGCAAAACATTGTCGCTCAATGAAAAATGCCAAATTATCAAATATTATTTAAAAACAAGCAACTTAATAAATAATGTTTTATGTTTTGTATAATTTGTTTTGATTTTATTTTTAATTATATATGAAGTTTTTATTTAGACTAATTTTACGTTGTCCTCTTTCTAACGAATACTCCTCATGCCAGAATATATTTTCGGTGCACTTTAGATAAATAAAAATTACTGAAAATACACTGAACTGTAAATTAACTTATTTATAACGAACATTGGTTTCATATATTGAAATCAGCTTTGCATGTCAATTTTGCGTAATTTTTGCTTAATATTTTAGAGAGAAATTTTAATTCAAGTCGATCTATCAATTTGATATCTTTCTTGTCAAAAAAAAATGTGTCATATATTAATAATTATCCGATTGAACAAAATTTTATACATAGGTGAAATGGAACGATTTTGAATCATTTCAATAGTCAGTGACAGTCGACCGTCCGGGAACTGACCAAAATGAAACATAAAACCAAACAAGATAACAAAATTGTGATTCTAAACTTCTACATTTCTCAGCTGCTTAAATAGGGTTACCATATTTCATTTCTGAAAAAGAGTATATTTTTTTAAAAATCGTAAAGAAAAAGAGTACAAAAAAAAACCCCCCCATTAGAAAAGCCGAAATCGTTTTTTTGTGACATCTACGAGACTACGTTTTCTACAGTCTACAGTCTACACTATTGAGCGTCAATTACAAGCTTTACATTACAAAAAAGCCAACGAAAAGAAGAATTTTGATGTTATGTCAAAATAAACTCATTACTGCTGCGACAACAACAACACACAGTAGCGAAGCGTGAGAATTATTGATCACATTATCATGAGACTATTTAAAAAAAAAAACTTACATCATTTTGATGAAAGAAACCGAAAAAAAATTTGGTGAGGCACTTTTTATGTTCAAAATGTTTGGACCTTAAAGGGTTAACTTTTTGAATAAAATTTATTTGGCAAAAAATACTACAAATTTAAAATAATATAAAAGTACAAAGTTTCAAAATCATATCTTTAAGATTAAGAAAGTTCAAAATTGAGTCACTTTTTAAAAAACTTTTTTAAAATTTTAAAATAAGAAATTAAAAAATGTAATGACTAATGACTTTTAAAAAGAGTACTATTATAGTATTTCGGAAAAATAAAAAGAATAAAAAAGAAAAGACCCTCAAAAAGAGTACTTGTACTTTTTAAAGAGTACGTCTGGTAACCCAATGCTTAAATAAATTTGCTAGAAATAAGTGTGTTTTATCTAGAATTTGAGTTGAATCTTCGATACCAATAGATTGAAACTTACTTTATTTTCTGCTGAAACACCATTGCATAAACTTATGTCACTACACAATTATTCGGTGTATGTATACTATTAAGCAGATTATTTTCCTGCTAAAAACTATGTACGTAAAATCGACCAATAATGATTAAAATTTCTAATTCAAATTTTATTCTTATTTTAAGTAAAACAAAACTTTATCTTTTTTTAAAGATTTTGTCTTATAGAAATTTTTATCTATTAAGGAATAATAAATTTTCTTGAAAGCATTAATTAATCGCGCTCTCCTATAACAAATGTTAGCTTCACACCGCAACAAAAAATATTACTATGTATAATATGTCAATGGATCAGGATTTATGTTTTGACAAAATCAAATGGAAACGCATTAGTGTTAAGTGTAAAAAATTACTGATGTTTTTCCATAAAAAAAAGTGCAGGGAGAATTAAATTAAATTCAGAGCATTAGCTCATAGAGTTCTGGTATATTTGCCAGCTTACATTTATAAATCAGAACAGCAGCGCTTGATTTCATTTTGACGCCCCATTTATTAAATGTGTTCCCTTAAATCAAATTTTGAAACGCATTTACGTCTATTAGGTGAGGGGAGATAAAGGCCCTTTTATATATGTATATATATATATATATATGTTTTAATTTGTGTATAGCTGAGAAGTAGTGCAGATGTATGTATGTATATATACCATACATAATTATACTTATACATAGTAGAGAATTGTAGAATACAGTTAACTCCTTTTAATTTGCTTATAGGTACTATTGACTGGCCAGTCTAAAAAATCTGTGGATAAAGATATTTGAAGTGCAAGAGTCATTTCGAAAAACTAGTTAGTTAGTTTAATAAATAACGAGCGGCCAATAATGCGCGAAAATCCTTTTGCCTCCGATAGGCCCATTAGACATCCCTTGCATAGTGACATGAGGTGAGGAAAGGTTCGAAAAACTAATAAAAACATCCTTTTTATAGATAAATACATTTCTATTCGTATTTGGCTTTGGAGCCATGAGATTTAAATATAGGCTTAGAAGTCTACCAAAAACTTTGACAACTGATTATTTAGGCAGTTACTGTCTTCACTTGAACAAATCGCCTAGACCCTAGACGTTGTATTCATGATAGCGAAAAGAAGGGTAATTTTCAAAATAAAAATGATTTCTTTAACAATAACGCTTAGTCGTTGCAATTGATTTTTTTTTTGGTTATATGGAAATTAAATAAGTTTTATAAATTCTTATTAATTTTTATAAGTTTTTTTGCAATTATGTGTCTAGATTTTCTTACCCTATCAGACAACATAAAAAGTTTTAGTTTATTTAAATAAAATGACCTGAGCACATTATTCGAATGAAACTCTCAGTGTGCCTACTCCTTGAACATAACATTTTAAACATGAAAGGGTTCACCAACAAATTTTAAAATTCAACTAAATCTGCTTAGGGAGATTTTTTTTATGTTTTTAGTGCATTAATATATTTTTAAAAGTTAATCATTTAGAGGCGTCATTTTTTCATCCTTAAATGGTTCACATTTTCTAAAAATAAAAAATTTATCAAAGTATTTAGAATTAAATTTTGAGAACGGTGAGTAGCTTTTTGAAAATTCTTGATTAACCCTTTCATGTTCAAAATGTATCGACCTAAAAGGGTTAACTTTTTCCAAAAAATGCTGAAAATTTAAAATAATATAAAAATGCAAAGTTTCAAAACCATATCTAGTATTAAGAAAGTCCAAAAATATGTCACTTTTTAAAAAACCGCCTAAAAACGGTTTGGTGCTTTATCAAAATTTTTTTCAGTTTCTTTTATCAAAATGAAGTAATTTTTTTTTAAAAATACTCTCAGAATAATGGGATCAATAAATCTCATGAGTCGACATTGCATCCTATAGGAGGTCTTATTCTAACTTTAGAAAGGGACATAAAGATATAACAATAGTTGCTGAAGCGATTTAGATCTAAATCATACACCAATATCAATATTCAAAATAAATAGCGATTTATGTTTTCCGTAGTTTTTCTTGAGAAAGTCTTAACTGTAATCCTACCAAGATATTTTATAACAAAATCTACCAAGATTTTTATAAGGTAAAGAAGAAAATTCATTACAATTATACAATTTACATTTAATAACATTTACTTTATAAAAATTTATGTAAAAATATAGAATTATTTAAGCTTTTTCGTCTAGTTGAAAAATCAAATGTGCCCTAAAGACAAATGTTGGTAGGATTAGGGTTAAATAGTATTCCTAATTCGAATCTGTTATTTTATTGGTTTTTTTGATTAGTATATAGGTAAATGAGCTTTTTCATTTTCCAACCACGGTCATCTATGCTTAGTTATTTCAAATCTTAATAATTGACAATTTTAGAATATCATCGTCAGAAATACTATACAATTCTAATTTGTAGCGTGTCAATCTCAGGAAATGGCACATTCATATCGAAAAAAACGACAATGATTCCATTTTGATTGATTCGTTAAAACAATCGTGACATTTTCTTCAAATAAATATAAGGGAGAGGCAATAAAATCGATTTCATACTACATATTTCTAATATCCATCTCTCTCTATATATACATATAACTCAATCAATAAAACCAATGTATATCAAGGAAAATACACTTGATGATCATTCAAATGTACCCAAATACGTGTCATCTGACATAGCTACTCACTCGTTATTGATATTTAAACTTTTGTGCCATTGCCATATTGCAGACCGGCGTATTTTTTTCTCCAATTGTTTATTCTAGTCTTATTTGCGGGGCTTAGCAAATTGAAATGTCCTCTGGTATTTTTCGACTCATCTGGGCTTGAATGATTGAATAGAATGTGTAGAGACGATGGAATTAATAATGCAGATGGATTATTCTAATAAATGCAATACAGATTTTAATCAGTGTCGAATGAGTGACAGTTTCATGACAGATTATTATAATATATTCGCTTATATAGGTATACAATCCTTGAGGGATAAGCGGTTTAGGGGATGAATATATTGAAAATTGTATATAGCACCGTATTTCGCCATTCCATCTAATAAATTATTGATTTTTATCGTTAAAATGGATTTTTGTCTTCGGCGCGTCCTTTTTGTGTACCAACTCCAACATAATATCGATATAGAAAATGTCCTTTTATAGCAGATCCCTTAAAACAATAACTTTAGAAGGAATATCGACTAAAAAACCTCTTAAAATAGCAATAAATTTTCAAAAATATTGTTTCAACATGATTATGCAAACCACATTAATATAAATCATTTGTTGCACATAAAATTTAAACGAAAACAATTTTCCCCTTTTTTTTGTTTATTGGGATCGATGTATCGAATGGTTGTGCATTTATTTTTTTTTTTTTATATTTGCACATTTTGTCACTGGCCCTACACATATTTTGATATAGAATTTTTATTTGCATTTATATGTGATGTCAGATGGATTTTTACCCTAAATGTAGACCTATTGAAACGTGTCTAGCGGAATAGGGTAATATAATATGATGTGGTGGCATTGAGTTAACTGAGTATTGAATTTTTCAAAATAAATATTTATTACATTGTTGGACACATTTATTAAATAATGTGGTTTTGTTTTTTTGTAAGGATTAATTTTGAAATGGATTATTTGAAATTGTTTGTGGGCTTATAATACATTTTAGTATTTTTCTACATTACATTATTAATTTGGAATGAGATTTTTAATGACATTGGTGAAATAGTTTTTTTTTAAATCGAAAATATTATTAATAAGTGCCTTTTTACCGACTAAATGTTTAAGTGCGCCTAATGTACATATTGTTGTTTTTCTAAAAACGTTGTTATCAACTTGTAACACCCCGGCTCGTCTTTGGGCATTACAATACTTAGAATTAAAGAAGTAGAAAAAACAAATATTAATTTACGTTAATTTATTCAATTTTGATATTTCATAAAATTTTAATAGGGAGGGGAAAAGGGTTCGTTGCACGTGTAATTTTATTTTCTACTTCTCTGTGTATTTTTCTTAGTGTGTTCGTAACTTAGTGTTCCAAATGTTCTTCTTTGTGTTTCGAATGTTCTTTCTTTTTAGTGTGTTATAGTTATGTTATAGTGTGAATTTCCTCATCGTTCCTTGTGTTGTATGTTTTGCGATCACTGATCTGTATGTAATAACTGTTGGTACTTTTGTGTGTATTTAATTGTAAATTTATTAATTGCCGCTTAAGCGATCTAAAAAGCACTCTTGCCACTTCGGCGGTTAGGAATACACTCTTCCAAAACTCTGGTCTACATTTTTCTAGTCCAGCCAATTCCATACCGTTGGATTACATTTTAACATTGAAGTTGATTTACAAATGGATGGTGTATGGGACATAGGGACAGGGGATAGATTTAAACATAACATTTAATTTAGATTTAACAATAATTTAATAGAAATACATTATATGTATGTGACGACCATTGAGGGACGTTACAAACTAACACTAATCCTACCAAGGTATGTGATACATTTCATTTTTTAAATTCTCCTAATCGTTTAATAAGTATATTACCGATCGAAGGCTTTATGCATTTTATCATTGGACATTTTTATACACAAAAAAAATAAAATTTTTAACTTTTTATCTACAATTAAATTTAATAACAATAAAAATTACTGTCACAATCTACCGATTGGACCTAGTTGGATTAGGGTTAAAAAACTTTATTATTTTTAACTGTTATCTATTGTGAATCCGATGCCAAATACCGACCTGAACTGAACTTATAATTAAAATTAAAAAAATACAATATTTAAAAATATTTTAATTAGTTAATAGCTGATCCGAACATTTAATTATTAAAAAGAAAGCGAAATGTTTGCCTACGATTAGGTAGGCGATTATATCAAATTGCTTAGACCTTACATTGAATACCTTTTTTAATGATGGTTATTGATTTTTTTAATGATCGGACGTGGTAGTTAAATTGAGACCATTTCCATTTTGGATTAAATTTAAAATTTTAAGTCCATAGGACATTATTTCATAGATAATACAAGAGGTCATTTCTGCTGGCAATGACCTTTAAATATTTTAAAAAAAATTTGTCATAGCCTTGGAATGAGCAGTTACAGTCATTATCTTAAGTAATGCAATTAATAAAAACCAGTAAAGAAAGAATAATTGGCTACGCTGATTATAATATACCCGTATAAGTAGGGGAGAATGGGGTAAGATGTTTTTTTTTGCTTTCAAAAATCCTACAAACACTTTTCTGCATATTCAATGATCCTGTCCTTACTTATAAAGTTGTCTGCACTAAAAATTTCGGTATTACATTTGTGGAATTTAAAATGTCAACTAAGTATTAAAAAACTATTTTTTATTTTTACAATAAATTACAATAAACAATAAATCGATACAACAATTTTCTACACAAAATCTATGTAAATTTAACACCTGTAACAAGATGGAAATACGTAAAAATTACCGCAACCTATAAAATTACCGATAAACACAAATAATTTAATGGAATTTTACCATTCTAAAAAGGTGTCACTTGTCAAAATATCTCAACTATTAAAAAAGTTCCCTCAAAAATTATACCTACATATTATTCCATAGTACGCCATCTTACCCCAATAGGTTCGCCATCTTACTCAGGATCTGTGGTAAGATGATTGTTTTCCTAATTTCCTTAACATTAAATGGATTTAATCGTCACACACGATATTTTCACCAAATGTAGCAAAATAAATAAAAATTGTTTGCAGCGTCATAACAGTATGTCGTGGAAATGTTTGGTCTAAATGAAATCTTCATTTTTTTATTCTCTATTGTTGTATATAGAACACACTATTTTTTAGTACATACACGAGTGCTAAATGTACAGGACAAGATAGAGGTTTTAGAAAAGAAGGCATATAAGAAAAATGCTGTAGATTGATAAGTTTTGTTGTAAGAGTTTTTGTAAAATAAATAAATGAAGAATAAAACTAAACTAAACTACACATCATCTATAATTGTTGTCATATTCATTTTTTCTACATATATTTTGTTCGATTAGAATAGAGCAATAGAGATCTTACTCTAGGACACAAGATAAACTTACGAAATTTCAGTTTTCTAGCTTCAGCCGTTTAGCCGAAATTTTGAATACGGACGGACAATAATATTTCAATTTAAAATTTATTCACGAATTCGCGAAAACGACTATGGTGTTAAATTTTTTTTCTTCGATAAGTATTAAGGGGTGTTACAAATTCTGTACCAAAGTTATAATACTCTTTGATTAACATCATACGGGTGTAATGAAGTAAAACGACAAATTTCTCACAGCATGTTTACTACAAGATGTTATTTATGTGTGTACATATGTACATAATTATGCATGCTCTACATTCTACAAAGAATATAAATATTAAATTAACATTACAAGGAGTATAGTTAACATAATTGTCATAATTATTTTTTGTGATATATGTACTGTACATACGATTACATGTATATGTATGTATGTATATAAGTTGTAATAGATAAATAGTATAATATTTTTGTTTTTTTTTCAACAAGAAAACATTTGGGAAATTTTTTCAAGTAACAAGTAGTAATTACAAAAATAAAATATTTGTTTGTGTGGTCTGTTTAGACCAGCGGTTTAGAAGTACACTAAGACTTCGATTTGCATCGTTTCGAAGTTATGTCATTGATTCATCCGGAACAGAAGAAATTGGGGAACTTGAATCAATAATTATTAATTAATGTAAATACTGCACCTACAAAAAAACGTTAGTATAAGTATAATCTAAAAATATGAACTATTTAGTACACTACCATGGACTTCTATCATCTTCTATCTGACATACCGGTAAGGTACTGCAATACAGTGCTCGGTCTGACCGCAACCGTCAGTGGTCTGGAGACGACACACAGAAAGCGGTCTGCTGCGATTGCCCGGAGATTAAAACGATCACACACATTGTAAAAAAATATGTTTTTTACATAATTACCTTCGTAATAAAC
>JANSTT010019354.1:0-52031 GCA_026745375.1 Platyura marginata
TATATATGTATGTATATATAAAGAGAGACTTACTGTTGATAATATAATAGGGATAGCGATTTGGGGGTGAAAATTGACGACACCATAAGGCTTAATATAAATGCATTTAATTCTGATGCCAGAGTGAGATTTGTATAATATCAAAAGAAATGAACTATGTAATTGAGTTTTTTTTTATTTGGTATATTAATGGTTGAAAGAGATTTTTATTAATATAATGGATGTGTATTCTATGTGAAGTTTTATTTTTTTTTTTTTTTTTTTTTATTTTGGGGAGCAATACATACATTACCTGAATTAACAGAAAAAAGGACAAAAACCCATATATAGCCTTAAAAAGATTATAAATCAAAAAAGCGAACAAAAATTTATTTTTTTTTGCAGCAGCAGCAGCAGCAGCATTTTATGTAGCTATAAATATAGATATAGGGAACCTGCTATAAATATAAGCTTATGGATGTAATGCGTTAGTTAGGCTGAAAGGTTTTAGGGCATTCATACCAACAAATAACTAGATATTAACATATTTTAAATTGAGGGCGTATTTTAGTTAGTTATGTATCAACTGAAAGAAGTGACGAAACTTTTAATAAATTAACTTAATTGTTATGGACTGCTTTTAAAGGACATTATGTAGTTAAATAACGGGTCAAGGTTATAACGGGACAATGGTATCAAGAAAATTCTATTTCCAAAAGATCTCTCCAAATTTTACCGACATTCTTTATGAATATTATTAAAAATTCTTGTTCGAGAGGGAGCAAAAAAACCAATAGAAAAGAATACAAATTATTGGTGTCAAAAAACGTCAAATTATTCCTATAGTTGCTAGTTTTGGCTCTGCTCGACTGCAGCGTACCTATTTGGTATCACGAAAATATTAAATACTGCAAAAGGAGAGATCATCTAGAGAGAATGACTGAGAGAGACTTTTCGTCTCTAAATCCACTCAAGATCTTAAAAATCATAAAGAAAACTGGACTTGAGGAGTGGCTCCATAAAAAATAGAAATAAAAAGGGGGAGGCAAAGGATCTAGACTAGATAGATACAGGTCGAGGTATATCGATCACGCAAAAATAATTAAAAAATATCGTGCAGTGAAGAGTAGGCACTTGTTTCTTTGGAAATATTGTGGACGTTATGTTTGTTCAGATTTTTGGATTAAAGAATGCAGATTGGAAGCAGTTGTTGAATTTTTTTTATTATTTTCAATTTAATTTCTAACAGTGCATTGACAGATCAGTTCAATTCAAATAGAAATGTAAAGCACACTACCATCACATACATGGAAAACCTAGCCAAAAAAGCACACTTTGGAATTCTCAAATAAATCAATAAATCATCAAATCATCAATAAATCAATTTTTTATCGAAATAAATTTCAATGTGGACTCAAATTGTTTAACCGGGAAGTTAGACCTTTACTTATAAATAGAGATCAGTAACGAACAATCGTTCAAAGAGTTGATTGAAAAGTATTTAATTATATGACATATAACAGTGAGACAGCCATTTTGTTGTAGTATAAACGTCAACAATATTAATGGATGATTTTCACTGAACTCCCTCGCGTACTACGCCTATTCTCATACAACGAACACATAGCAAATGTCCAAAAACTACTTAAATACAATAAATAATTACGAATGCAACAATAACAATTAATGTCAAAATATTTTTTACAGAACTAACAGAGCAATTAAATTAGTTCCAACATGTAGGCAGGCAGATATTGACCATCCACTAACTATTCATTTTCAGTACCTATAATAATATGAATAAAACGATAACAATGTTACCCGTTTCTAATCGGACTTAAACATCTCAATAAAATTATCTAAAATTGGTGGCACGCGCTTACGAGTTGGACAACCCAGCAACTTTATAAAATACACAAAAGCGGAAGAAGAGTGTAAGTTAAACATTCTAATTTCATTACGTAACCTTTTTTTTCTCTCTCCATATGTTGCCGCCGCTGTAGAATTAAATTAATAAAAAAAAAAAACGTTGCCCTAATCGCTAGAGGGTTGAAAATTAGAAAATTGGGTATAAATGTGATAAATTATGGTTGTTTATTGTAGGTGAAGTGATAATATCTAAACTATTAATGCGGTCAGTTGAGGTCAGTTAGTTTATAGTGTATATGTATGTATGTATATTTAAATATTTACCTAAGTATATTATGTACTTATATTAGTAGGTATATAACCTACATATTATATTCTCAGTCCAGTACCTCTATGTATTTATTTTACTATATCGATAATATTGAGCGGTGATTAAACTAATATGACACTTCAGGTAGTTACAATATGTATTATTAAATTACAGGTAGCCTCCTACAACACGGTTTCAATCTAACACAATAAGAAAATTACAGAAATTCTCATGTAACTATAGCACGGTTTCACTATAATATGATAAGAAAATTGCGAAAATTCTCGTATAACACGATAGTTCTACAATAGTCTCATACAATACAGAATTATGTTTGCACTTCTCTACCGTGTAATTATATGTAATTATATCAACGGCACGGGATTCATTTATATCGATAATATATAATCTAAATTAGGTTGCATACAACTGAGAATTATGCGCATGATCTCAGATAGGCAACATGCGCATTATTCCAGATAGGCAGTATGCGCATTATCTCAGATAGGCAGCACGCGCATTATCAAGAAAAAGAAAATGTTTCAGTATGATTTTCGAATAAAGATGGGAAAATAAAATATGCAGAATAAAAATCAAATTCCATTTCTATGATTGTTTCCGTTTCTGCTTGGTGGAAAACGTAACTGAAAAATGAAAACTAAGTCTGTTCATTCTTTTCTGTCTCAATTCTGTAATTTTTAAATTTTCTAATTTAGGATTATTGCCATTGTTGAAACAAACTATTAAATGACAATGTGTGTGTGTCTAGGAAATGGGATGCGGACCACTTTATCATTTTAGCACAAAGAGAAGCGAAACTACAGTTTTCTCCGACCCCCAACGACAAATAACGTCTAGGCATTGTACACGAGTAGGTAGATGGTAAATACTGGCATTTTTTCATTTGATACCTTAGGTTATTACATTATTAAGAGTTTTGGGCATCTTTTTATAGGTGAATATTTGTAGATATTTCTAAGAATCCATGTACTGTACACCATAGTGATAAAATTTTGAGAATTTAAATGGCAATTTTTAAATTGAAAACATTCTCGAGTTCAAGAAAATCGAGCTGTAATTTTTTTTTAAATGAAGATATTCATTATTTAAGATCGTCAAAGTTCACTTTCAGTTTAATTGAAATCCATCTTCCAAAGTCCAAAAATAATTTCTTCACGCCTACAAAAAACCCCCCCCCCCCAAATTTGTTGTATATAAAAAAAACGGTCTCGTTTCAACGGAATTATCTCGATTTATTACACAAGTTTGGAGAATAACAAAAATGTTCTAAAACGCAAAAAAAAAAAAAACTCCACATTCTATTTAATTTAACGACAAGCAGATGAGCATGAGCAACTTCTATTAACCAAACAAAAATAAAATCAAAGTTGGTGCGGTAAATATATATTGTAACTAACCATTTGTGGCCCAGGAAAAACAACCCCAAAAAATAATTACATAAAACATAATTATTGCTTCTAACACCCCCATTAAGCTATTAAGACCTGATGCGCACGCAGTTACATTCATCTTGTTGTTGATGTGTTTTTGTTTTTTTTTTTCTTCTTCCAGCTATTCCAATTCCACCCACTGACTCAACTTGATAAACTCTCTGGGGAGTAACATTATAATGTGGAACTTAAAACTACAATAGCTATATGTTTGCTGTTTGGTAGGTAAGGTATGTAGTGTAGGTACATACATAGGTACCTACATATATTTCTGGTATATAATGCAAAATGCTACAGAAGGAAGATGATGATATAGAAAAAAAAGGGGAATTACATTTTATCCGCTGCATTAATTTGGTATTTTTCATATTACCGCTGTGCAATAAATAAAGAGAGGGAGGACCCTTAAAATATGTTAAGTTAATTTTGATGTTTACATTTGAATAATAGTCTAATTTTGATGTTTATGTTATGTTGATAATTTATAATAAATTTGACATCTGTGTACAGCGCAAAGGGGAGACGAATAAACTTCAATGATCTTTTGGTATGGCAATATTTTGTGGTTATAATACTAATGGTATTGCATAGGCATAGATTAGATCACTTTTATATTTCTATATATTTAAATATCGACCTACCCAAGTAAGAGTAGGGCGATTTGTGAAATCTGCGTAATCTAATTTATCCAAAAATCATTATTCTTAAAAAAAACTAAGAATTTTAAAATAGATCCCGCTAAAAGTATTATAACAGACTTTTGTGTAAACAATAAAATAATATATTTGTTGCAAGAGTTATGTAGCAATATTTCGATTTGTCAAAAGGTCCAAACTATCGTTTTTTAAATTGTTTCAGGAGAGAAAAAAAAAACTAAATATTTTTTTCAAACAAAAGAAATATTAGGGTTCGTTTAAAAAGCGGCGAAAACCATATTTTTTTTGGTGAAATTTAGTAAAATAGTGTTGCCAGATAGTGTTAAATATCCCAATTTACCAGATTTCATAAAAAAACCATTTTTAGAAAAAATTGATGTTAGGGCATTTTGACAAATAACCATCGATTTCTTACTTAATTCTACATCTACAACAAAAAAATTGTAAAAAAAAAGTTATAAATTAAGGCCCTGTTTAGAAAAGTCTTACACTTTTTTTTTCAAAGGATGTAAAAAGCACGAACGTGACTGGTGCGTTTTCGACATACTCGTCCTAACTAAATCCGACGCCAAACCTGCACAAGTAAAAAAAAAATCCCCACTTATTAAATCCCAAACCTACATAGCCTCTGGGTAAAGTTATTATAGATTTTGGTCCACGGACAGCGGAGCCGCCTTAAATAGATTAAATTTACATTTCTATTGTATTCATTTTAAGTTAACCCTTAAAAGAACAAGGACGTATATTTGGGTAAACAAATTATATTGTTTGTATTTCTGAATGTAGTTACTGAATTTAACACTTATTTTTATTCCTTTTTTTATTTTCATGCGTTTTTATCCAAAAACCCGAATACCGCCCTGTGTATCTAAATAGATACAATAATTCTTTGCACACAATTCGCAGCACGAGGAAAATATTTATCGAAAATATCACAATATTATCTAAAATAGTTGGACATACCTGTATATTGACCTCTGGCCTGATTATTTTTTGTTGATAATGTCAATCATACAAGATCAATTTTTTGGCTTTACAGTAGAACCTCGATTATCCTAGCCACGGTTATCCAAAATTCCGTATTAACCGAGATGAATTAAAAAATGAAAAAACTTTTATATTTGATTGAACCGAAAGAAAACCAAATTTATGGATTTTTATTTGTTTATTTGTTCATAAATAAAAGTAAATGTCACTTTAAATTATTGTTTTTATTACAGTAGCTCGTTAGTCCAGTTCCAATTTCTTTCATTTGAGGACATTATCAAACCATCATTGTTTATTTAAAATTAAACTATTTAAAGCCAAATAGAATAGATTTTGAAGTAAGCATGGCTCTAAATCTGCCTATAAAGACGTAAATGACGAGGGGGAAATTTCACCTGAATCGTTTTCTCACGGCCTACCGTATTATCCGAGTTTTTGGTTATCTGAGGTCTGCCCGGTTCCAATTTTCTCGAATAATCGAAGTTCTACTGTAATTTTAATAAATTCTGATGTGCACTGTAAACAGCAATTATTTCAAATACAAAAATAATTGTAACAGCAGATATGACATTTATCAATAGAATTCAGCAAAATAGTTTACATTACACGGATAATTTTGAGCATTAATATGGAAATATAGCTGGTAGATATGGTGGGCATTTAAGGAGGATTAAGTCGTACATATATCGTACAATAAAAGAATCTGACCTATGAAAATCTATTTTATCGTTCATCATTTAAAAACTACCCATCCAGAAGCAATGTAAGAAAATACTTTATTCATATAATTTTCCTATTCAAAAACATTAAGGTATCAAAACCAAACCGGACGCTTTCTTATAATAAAGGATAATCGCATTAAGGTACCTACCTAAGTATATCTACCTTTTTGCCCATATTTAGACTGTCTAACCTTTGGGCATATTTATGCAAATGGCTCAATAAAATATTATTTTCACCCCTTTTTTTTTTTTTTTTTTTTTTTTCTTTTTAATACTAAAGCCAACAAACATGACATGTTAGTTACATATATAGAGAGGTATATAAAAGCTCCCATATGCTCGTAATTTAAACGCACAAATACTTTCAAAACATTTTAGCAAAATTTAATACAAATGTCTAGTTTGTCTGTAACAATAAACCTCACTTGGTCCCTTCATCCATATAGAAATAGATTAAAATAATTGGTATGTAATTTGAGATTCGTTTTGGCTAACAGGGTTGTTATCGCAATTTGGAATTATATTATATTGACTTTGTTTTTGGTGGATATAATTTTTATATTAAATGGCTTTTGTTATTGTTAGTATTACGGTGAGTTTAATTGTTATTGGTTGGAATGTATTGAATTAGTTTTTCGTTAGAAATCTGATAAATTAAAATCTACAAAAAAAAATTCTCCTTTACCAAAAATGCAGCATAAATTACAATATATGTATATAGCTCCCATATGTAAGTATATAGGGAGCATATATCCTGGCTAGTGTTGTAAGTCGAGTAAGTGAGTATTTTAATTTTTTTTTAAACAATTTCTCTAAAGTTTTGAATATGTTCAATAATTACACTGATTTAGACTCTAAAGACATTTTATTGTCCAGAATTTTGTTTTTGAGATTATTTTCATGAATTTTCGCGAATTTTCGTGAATTTTCTTATTTTAAGTCAGAATTTTGTTATTTGAACAAAAAACATAAATTTTAAATTAAAAAATTTTTTACACAAAATTCTCACTTAAAATAAGAAAATTCTCCAACCGGAAAAGAAAATGTTTGAGAATAACATTGATCCTGACACTAATAAAGTACCGGCATACATTTTCTTGGTATCACGATATTAAATGCATATGTACATCTATATCCTTTTTCCGATTTTTCCTTTCTTAGCCGCGGAACTCTTGACTCCAAAATCAAAAAAAATGTAGATTCAGAGTATGGAAAATTCATAAAACGTTCAGAAAACGTTAAATCAAAATAAATATTCGAAGCAGATGACTAGGAAAAAAAAATTCCGAACAAATTTTTAAGGAATTTTTAGTGAAAATCTCAACGAAAATTGAGAAAATCTGAACAAAAACATTTTGTTTTCTGAATTTCATAAATGTTATCTTAAAATTAATCTTGTTAAGATTTTCACTGAAATTGTGAAGATTTCAAGTGATTTGTGTAGAATTTCCACACATTTACTATGGAATGGCTAAAAACGGCTTGAATTCAGATAAAAAAATTAAATTTCATTTTTAAAAATTCAAAATAAATACAAAGGATGTAATGAACCCAAACATCTATATATCGTTCGATTCATATAAGGCTTAGCTTTAATTTACGGGTAGTCTCAAGGCAAAACTCCAATCATCCGATTTTTAAAAAATCTTTTTTTGAATCAGTATTTGTATAGAAATGACTCAAGATATAAATTTTTTAAAAATTCTTATTGAAAAACCTAAGATATATGTAAGGGAAAATTGGGAAAATCTGAACAAAACCTTTTTTTGCCCGAATTCCATAAATTTGATCTTAAAATTAATAATCTTAACGTTTTCAATTAATTTGTAAATTTTTCTTAAGTCAAATTAATTATTTAAACAACTGCCATCAGTATATGAATACACAATTTCACAGGACACCCTATCTTGAGTTGACTCTGCTATCTGTTATCTTTCAAAAAATCATTTGTTTTTTTCACAAACCAATTTCATTACGTAAATACTCCCCCCAATACTTAATCTTATACCATTTACAATAAATTTTACGATTTAACAAAAGATTACAACCAGCCCTTTTAACACATGTTCTAGATTCTATTCTATACCTCTATGTACGTACAGCATTCATCATATTATTTTTGCCTTTTCTGAAGAATTAATCACTATAAGCACACAAGATGATTTTCATTCAATCTATATTTTCAATAGACGAGGACCGCATGCAATTCAGAAATTTATACATAAATTCAAATTTATCCCTCCTTTGAGTGATTTTATGCTTTTGAATGAACTAAATTTGATTTTTCCTCATTCCCAATTTGACGGCAAAATGACGTGAGTTTATTTCAGCTCAACGTTGAATAAACAGCGATATTCGGGTATTATATATGAATAGAATTGAGAAGTTTTTCAATTTTTCCTTATATAGTATGAAGTATGAATAACATGAATCATTTTCTGTATTCATCTTTTTATGGAGAGAGGTACGAGTACATAAATTGAAATTAGCTGATTTACGATCTAGAATAGAACATTAGGTATTTCATCTGTTTGAAGAGAAAATATTTTTTTTTTTTTAGAATCACTAAATCAAGTGATTATGTATAAGTAATTTTGGTAGAAAGTGAAAGTAGTCGGAATTTGTTGTTTTCATTTATAATTAAAAATCATCTACTTATTTGACATTTGTTACTATTAATTAAATAGATCTGAAATAAATTCTTCTAGGACACACAAAATCTAGAATTAATTTTTCATTCCCGCTCGGTTTTTTTTACGCATATAGCAACAACAAAACTCTCTACTACTACATATGTCATTTCTTACAAAGAATTCCAATCATACTCAGGCGTAATTAATGTTCAATCGAAAATTTATGAAAATGATGAAAATTTTCGAAAGCACTTCATACGGAAAAAAATTGATATGCTCCGCTAATGCATTTGTTTGATTGTAATATTACTGTCACATCTTTTGTTAATATACATATTTAAATCTGGCTCGAAGGACCAATATTTTTCAGTAAAATATTCTATGGTCTGTTTTCGTTTGATTTCTATATAAAATTCAATAAGGTACTGGTTGGTTATTAGGGAAATAAAGTTTTTTTTTTGAAGTCGGTACTCCAGATTTATGGAAAAACAACATTTTGTTTGGACGATCACTTCTACTACATGCGTTTAACAATTTAATTGAGCTTAAAAATAAAGCCACAAAATTGTAGTAGTCAACATTTTTTTTACAAAAAAACTTAAAATTTCCAACAAAATTATAAAAATTGACTATTAATTGTGTAGAAATTCCGAAATGGTCGCAAGATGATCAATATTAATTATAGTCTGTACTGATGTAGATAAATGAAAATAAAAAATAAATATTTCCGAAATCTGGGGCTCTACATATTATGCAATCCGGACGAAATCGGATTCGACAAATTTTTGTACTTTGGTATTATGAAATTCGATATCCGATGCCCCTGTAGCATTATGAAATCCGAATTGGGATTTTTTACGAAAACGATTTGTTAAATACGACATCTTTGGTTATAGAGGATTTTTATGATTTTGTCGTAACCGAAGTTTTCGTTCAACCCGTGTTGTGTTTAGTGAATTTTTTTTGGAAAATGGAAAAAAATGGAAAAAAATGGAATTGTATAATAAATAACAAAACAATCCATTTAAAAAAAAAAATAAAACACTTTGTGAGGTTATACACACACACTTCACAAATGACATTTAAAGTTCATAGTTCAATGGTCGAAAATTTGACAGCGTTTTTAATACAACAACACGAGGCGAATCGAATTCACACTATCGTATTAAATATCGTTTGGATTGCATAATAGACCACGGGAATAGATAGAGGAAAACAGAATATCCAAAATTTAATCGATTCCTCGTCATTTATATTTCGGACATGATAGGTAGTTTCCCCTTCCCCCCTCTCCATACTTACTCCATTCTACACCTTTACACCATTATCAAATACTAATTCAACAAAAATTTAAAATTGTTCCAAATTTGAAAGAAGTTTTTGTTTTTTATTACATTTCATGAACAATTTGGTATAGCAGCTCCCGAGTAACTTCCATTTTACCTTTCTTTTTTCTATATTTTTTTTTTCTTTTCTTTTTTTGTTTATTTGAAAACGGCAAATATTATTCGCATTCATATTACCAATCTTGAACAAAATTTAAATTTTTAAATTAGTTTTGTTTACGAAGTTTGATAAACATCCAAACGACATCTTATGAATATAAATGCTGAAAAAGAAATTATAATAAAAAAGGATATAAAAAGGAAATTTTTTCAAACAAACTTGCGAAAATGTTATTTATATTTTGAAATTTTATTTACAAAAGAGGGAGTATGATAAAAATGATTTTCCTTTTCCATATTTTTATTGATTTATATTTTATAGATATATATATATTTTTGGTTATGTATGATTTTACGTGTGTATGTTAAAAGTTTTTGACTAAATACGATTATACACCCCTAAGCAAATCTCTGACTAATGATTGACAAATTAACTTTATCATTTTACCCCTTAGGTTTTGTTGATTCTTATTCTAGTACTTTTTTTCATTTTTCTTTGTTTTTCGGGAAGAATTTTTAAAAAATTAAAATTTGACTTAAAAAACTATTTCATAAAGTATTGAGGTATGTAGAGGTTTGTTCATTAAAGCAACAATGTCGTCAACTGTTGTATTCGTTCATATACTTATGTATGTACATGTGGTTTTTCATGTTAAGGCTTTGCCACACTGAAAATATATACGAACGAATAACGTATACTATAAACGCACGTGCGGTGCGCATCAGTTTTCAAATCACATTGGCTACTTATGCGACTTAAATAAATATAAGTTATGTTATGGTTTCATAGTAGACACAAATGGATACTGAGGTTATGTTACGATCAAAAAATTGCAAATGCGAATGCGATCTATAGTTCATTTTTTGCTCATATTTGACATTTGCATGATCATAAACGCATGCGTTTTTTCTTTGTGATTGAAAATAAAAGAAAATTAGAAAAACTACTGTGTAATTTGAAAGAAACTGTCTATCTACATTTATTCAGTAGTAAATCTTTATTTACAAATCGGAATTCGCAATTTTCTAAACGCATGCGAACGAAATCTAGTGTGGCAAAGCCTTTACTTTAGTTATTTGATATTACCGAGATTTACTTATGGACTTTTATATATGTACATGTAATGTGTAGGTACACGTTTTTTGTATGAAAAAAAAAATGAAAATAACGATTACTTATCGTTTGATAAAAATCAAAAAGTTTTCAAGAAACTTTTCGTCCATCCTTTACATTTTTGAACATCATTCACTCAACTTATTTATATGTACAATTGTACATAAATATATACATAAACATAAACATATACATGAAAGTCTTTTCATCATGACACACGGGAAAATCTCATTAATTAAAAACGATTCGTATAGAAATAGAACTTTTCCACCTTATGTATCACAAACTATCGCGTTTCTTTGAATATCTTGATAGTTTGGAAGAAAGTAATCACTCAGCACCGGGAAAACGAAATGTAGACGTTGATAGAGATTACTGCATAAGATTTGCATTTTATACATTTTAATACATATACATATATACACATATGTACATACATCAAATCCACCTTGGAGTATATACATACATAAATATCTCTAGTGTAGTACATTTTACATTATGTAGTATTTAAAAATATCATTTTGCTATTCAAAGTAATCGTGCAAAATATACTGTGGATGGGTATGTCAGGTGAAAAACCACCATTTGAAAAGACATCATTCAGCTCAACAACCCTTGTATAATATTGAAATTAAAAAATGGGAATGCGACGCATCAAACGAAAAAAACGCTATATACCTACCAGATTTCATTTTATAAAATACGCCAAGGAATACGTTGTGCAGTACTTAGAGATTGAGTTAAATTAAATAAGGTACGATATAAAAAAAAATTTACTTAATTGAAGAAGTTACGGGTAAAGTTTCTACGTATTTGGTGTGAAAGAATGTTTAAGTGAAGGATTCAGACATGAAGGATTCAATATTTTGCACCATTAGACTCTCTCTACTAAAGAAATAAATAACTGAATATGATTGGGTATGCGTAATGAAAGGAGAAACTATGGAATGCAATGGGCGATCATCGGTCAAATTTTGCCACAGTTGGGAACACTTAGTTTTAAAAAAAAATGGCTTCGCGTCAAACTAAACTAACCGTACTGCAAGACTGCAATTTTTGCAAATGGGAAATATCTTTTTTGAATATTTTTATTTTAAATTTCCAGGAATTTGTGTCAAATAAAATTTTTGGAAACAGTTAACCCTATAAGGTTTTAGACATTTCGAATATGAAAGGGTTGACACAAAAAAAAATTAAAATTAAACTTAATTTATTCAGGAAGACATTTGTTATGTTTCTAGTGCATTAACATGTTTTTTTTTTAATTTAACCCTTTAATGGCACTGTTTGGACTTAAAAGGGTTAACGATTTTTAAAAATGAAAAATTTACGACAGCATTCACAATTAAATTCGGAGAAAGTTGAGGTGAGCTTTTTGAACAGTTTTGGTTAATGATTTATGTTCAAAATGTATGGACCTTAAAGGGTTAACTTTTTGCAAAAATTGTATTTTACAAAAAATGTTAGAAATTTAAAATTCCATAAAAAATACTAAGTTTTTAAAATTTACAGATGTAATTTTGAAGCTTTGTATTTTTTATATTAAGAAAATTCAAAATTGTGTCACTTTTTAACCCTAATTCGACATTGTCCTACTATAATTCCTATACTACTGAACCAATTTTGATAAATTTTAAAAGACGTGGAATAACACAATTTGAGCATATCTGGAAGGAATTTAAGATTCCAGCTCAAAAATGATTCGAAAAATAGAACCTCTGGTGTGTGCAAACATCCCTCGTGCTGGTTTGAAGGTTCAGAGAGCTTAGGATCGATGTATGGGTACATTTTAAAAATTACCTCAAATTGGCAAGGTATTTGGTTTTTGCACAATATTTAATTAGGAAATGTATTACACTATTACAGGGTGGATTATTTTTGTATGAAGATTTTTGGATTTGAGCTTTGAAGCCATGTGTTATAGCCTAAAAATCTTTTGTTTAAAATTTTGTGCAAAAAAAATTATATTTGATGGTTCCGCGACCCGTTCAAAGGTCAAAAATTGGTAGTTTTCTCGAATAACTCTTCAACCAATAATTTTAGCTGAATTTGATGTATGACAAAGTTATAGGTTATTAAATTACCTTTAAAATGATATATGTCTATGTCTATGTCTATATTTTGTTCATATGGCATTTATTTATATAGACTTAAATATAAAAAGTCATGATTTTCAGATTATAGTTCAACTAACTAACTTTGTCATGAACGGGTCGCGGGACCATCAAATATAATTTTTTTTGCACAAAATTTTAAACTGACAATTGGGTTGAAGAAGAATATCACTTACTACAATGTCCATGTTTGTTCGTTGTTTGTTTGTTGTTGTTAAAATCTAAATGTAATATTATTATATTATTAGTTAACTACATGATATACAATACCTACATAATATTATACCTCATATACTTATAATATATATAAATAAGAATGGCTATCAATTATAATTGACAACACTATTGTTGTTTTGACATATTTCCCAGCTATATACATAACTAATGTACTGTACTGTACATACATTGAATGGATTTGCTCTCAACATAATGCCTGGCGTATCATAATAATAATCTAACTAAATGTATCATAATAGCAACGTTTTTTTTTCTTTCAAAATCAATGCCCACCTTAAATAAATGGTATACACACTGTAATTAAATTATTTACTTAGTACATAGAGTCATAGAGTATATAATGACTCTTTGCGCCACGTGCCATTTAGGGGTGCTATTATTTTTCAGCAAGATATGTTTCCGGTTTAATTTTTTTTTTTTTTGGTTTTGTTTACTTTGCTTGTTATTGCATTAGTTACTGTTTGGCGTAGGTTTGCATATGCTTTTCAAGTATGCACTTTAATTAATGGAGGACTCTATATAATTTTTCAGTTATTATGTACTTATGTATGTAGGTAGGTACTTGAGGTTTTCGTGAGAATAACAAAATAACAACAACAACAAAAAAGCTGTTGAATTATTTATGAGAGGTAAAGTGTGTACGTAAAGCTTATTGTTAAAAGATAAAACTTTGGTAATTTTAAAGGTTTCGATTTAAAGGTTTGAAAATAATACTAGAATGGAATTTAGCCGTTTAGGTTTCACTATAGCCTGGTCACTGATGAAAAAAAATGGCCACAATATATTGAGCTGTGAAATCGCTTACTCATCTGTCCAATGAATATATTAAGTTTTAGGTCATTCTTCAACTTTGACAGGGGCGGCTCTCCCATAAAGGTAAGTCACCTCTAAGTCAGAGGGTGGCCTAGGGTGCTAAATTTTTTATGGCGCAAAAATATTTTTATTTCTTTTTCGGATATAGAAAGAAAAAACCATTACTAACATAAATTTACGACAAATCTTATCTCATTATGTAGGATACGAGGGCGCCAAATTTATTTCTAATTAGATTTAATCTATATTGGATTTGGGAAGATAAGAAGAATAACATTATTCTAAATCGAATCTGATTTTTACTTCATCCGTAATTTTTTAGTTTTCGATCGTCGAAAAACTCATCGGATACTAGATATATAACAGATACATGTTTCAGTTGACATTCTGCTTGGACAAAATTTCTGAAGCCGCATCTGAAGGTTGATAACTTTTTTCTATTAGGACTAATAATTGTAATTTTTATTATTCAATAATAAATTTTCAGTTATGCGAGCTGCCCCAAAGTCATATCGATGGTTATTTCAGGCCCAAACATCAATTTTTTCAAAAATGGTTTTTATATGAAATTTGTTAATTTGGGATTTTTTATACTATATGGTAACACTATTTTACTAGATTTCACGAAAAAATATGTTTTTTTAAACGGGCCCTATCATCTCTTTCTTTGAAAAAAAAATTTAGTTTTTCTTTCTCCTGAAAAATTTAAAAACATGAGTGTTAGAGCCTTTTGTGAAATAACCATCGATAATAAGGGCTAACGCCCCAAAAGTCGAGTAAAGAAGTGAAATTAGATTTTCTAATACGATGGCGATTTTTTGTGTAAATAAAGACAAAAATGTTTTTGAATATAATTTCTGCAAATCAAAATATTTCAAAATAAAACTATTTTTAGCTCCATAGGGTGGATTTTTTGTTGATTTACATTTGTTATTTGAGATTAGAATTTAGTTTTATTACAATACGCTGCATGAGTAGATTTTTTTATTATAAGAATCACCTAGCCTAGCTAGGCCAAGGAAAACCAATGAATTCAAGATGTTAAAAAAAATATTATAAAACCATCACGAAAAAAAATGCCTAGTTATAAGTTATAATTGAATAGCCTGACAAGAAACAATTAAATGCCAGTAAACCATTGTCCTTAAACATTATATACATAGTACATACATATATGTATAATGTATATACCTTTAATTTACATCACCCCTCTTTATAATATTAAAAGGCAATCGCCTCAATCATTTACTATCTATTCGCAATTAATAACAATTTTTCAAGTAATTAAATTATCCTCTGGCATTATTTGCCTTTAACTCTCGACAAATTTTTACCCTTAAAAAAAACGTTTTTTTTTCTGCTTATTTAGCCTTAATTGAAAATTGTCGCACGAAAAATGGCAATTTGTCAAAAAATTAATTTAATTTGAAGCACTTAGCTTAATGAAACTAATTAAAATGAAAATAGACAAGGGAAAAATTATAAAAAAAAAAAACCTGTGGCGATATAGTTTCATGTTGAGTGTTTTAGAAATGTTTATGTATATTTCTATATCTATATCTATATATCTATACACTTACACATAAATGTACATATCTATACATATACGAGAATAAGTTTTGTGTAGTTATTTTTAACGTTAATGTAAAAGTAATTACTATGGCCTTAGTCATCATTATGCCGGCAAAAAAAAAAAAAAACAATAAACATCCCTCATATATTATGATAGAGGAGAGTAAACGCAATTTATCACACCCCATACGATGAACTTCATTTGATGAAAGTATTTAGAGTTTTTTGTATTTTTTTTTTTATTTTTTTTTTTTTTTTGAAACACAAACGTCAAAACCTTTTTTACCATTTCACGGTCCATAGACCAAAGAAAATGCAGACAAAAGATTTTCCAAACAAAAAAAAACAATTTTCTATATACCATCGTGATCAACTACGATGGTACTGCACTCTCCTTTTTTTTTATGTAAAAGTAACAACAACAACAACAACAACAATATTTTTGCTTGTATTTTGATGAGTGAATTTTATAATGCAAATTGTTGAAAGAATTCCCTTTTTGTAAAAAAAAAAAAGGATAGCAATAATATTGATGTGGTTAGTGTGATTGTGATGTGGCCTTTCAATAAATAGAAATCGCATTTAAGTGAAGATTTGAATTTCTGAAATTCAAAATGGATAATGTTATCCTGAAGCCTTTTTTAAGGTTGAAAAAAAAACAGTTAAAGGTATCCAAATAGGGATAGATTTTAAAATTTTATTGTATAAATTGCGTCTAGTATTTTGTATAGCTAGAGTCTCTAGTAGAAGATTCTGTGCAAAATCATAGGCAATTCTTCAATCAGTGGTAATTTCAATGTAACTTCGGTCGGGCCGGTATTACTCTCAATTACTATTCGACACTTTTAAAGTCAATCAGAGATCTCTGTTTATTTTTGAATTCCAAAAGCTTATGTCTTATTAATTATTCTTTCTTTTAAGGAATGATCGATCCACTTCCATTTACGATTTATGATAAGCTAATTGAACTGGCACATTTTCCCATTTTTTTTATATCAGCTCTCGACCAAAGGAGTAGCCGTAATTTCTTCTCAAGCTTCTTCAACCGTTGATTTTTCTTTTTGCGGAGGGTTCACACGTTTTGCCATCTTTAACATAATCAAATACCGACCAAATGGCTCAGAGGTATGCCTTTGGAATGGGAAGTTCCGGGTTCGATCCTTGTCTGGCAGTAAAATATTAAATGTACGAATTTTGAGCTTTGGACCGTGTGGCTCAGATTCCATTAAAACATCAGGGAATAATTGCTAAAAATTGTCGATTCAACGAAGGAAACATGTTTGAGTGTTAGAAAAAAACATGTGACGTATGAGAATTTTTGGAATTTGGGAATTACAGTGTTTTTAACTGAAATTATGTTAAAGTCCAAAGATATCTCTGGATATACTGGAAGAAAGCTCTATCAAAATGGAAGCCAAACTATTTATAACGTGAATCTTCCGGCTAATAATTACATACGATAAATAAATACACTTCTTCCGAGTTAGTCATTTAGTGAGACACCGATGTAAAGTCAGAGAAGGAATACTGCGCATAACATATCTACATCAATAATATTTAATATATGGGTACTACTCGAAATGAAACGAATTTTCCACACGGTTGAAAATTAATTGCTTAGGTCTTTTTTAAAAGAGAAGCTATTAATGAATATTGTTCATTGTTGTTTGTACATTTTGAATTAAAAAAAAAATATTAAAATGAAAGACATGAAAATGATCAATATTTTCATTTTAAAGGATGAAACAATAATTACTTTCTTTTATATTTTCAAATGGTTGTGTATATATGATAGTAGGTATCTTGCTTTAGTTGTGGTTTCATATAGAATGGTTTGAGGTTAGGGTTTTTCATTGCTTCATTTGAAATATTGCAAAAAAAAAAATAAAGCAACAAAAATCCTTTAGAAGGTTATTAGATCTAAGTCTAAACCAAATCTCTTCGGTTATCAGGATATTTATGACTTAAGGATATTTTCGGTCTAAGTGACTCCCTAAAGTACCATTTGCTCGGTTTCGCCGAATCTCACCTATAAAACCAATTCAAATATTTTCTGTCTATTGTGAACATTTTTGACCACCTGTCTGAGGTAACCATTTTTAGTCGCCCCCTCCCTTCCCTTTGGATGCTCACTTTAAACAAGTTTGACTGTATTTGATTTTGATTCACATTTGTATGTACATAGTAGATACCAACTCTCTACTAATATCAAATCAATAATGTAGTCTGAAATAACATACTTAATGCAACAACAACAACTATTTGTATGTACTATGCACTCACTATATATGGTTCCTGCTGAACAAGTAAATTGAAATGTATCCTAAAAGAATTGTTCCTATTGTGTACTGAATACTCATGTACTGATATAGATATGATGTATTACCTCTTCTGTCATCCATTTATGTATTGATTGACTGGTTGGTTATATTACCCCATACAACGTAACAACCAATGACCATCATACAACAAAATTGTCATGTATATAGCACCCCATTATGTCCGCTACACAACAACATCCCCCATTCACTTGACAATCTGGAATGAATTGAAGAGATATAATTTGAGATTTAATCGAAGATCAATCTATTAATGGAATGGATTCTGCTGTGACGCCTTTGTTGATTTAACTTCTTTTTTCTTCTTTTTTTTCAAAATTGTACATTGTTATCGATTGCTAGAGTTTTTTTTTTTTTTTTTTTTATTTTTATTTTTATTGTTACGAAAGTAGCAGTTGGTTTAGTACAGAGAGAAAACTTTGTAGTGGTTGCTGATTGAAAAGTTTATTTTTATTTTGCTTTAATTGGTTTTTGACCGTAGGTACATTTTCGAATCTAATTTGATTTTTCACTCGATTATTATGCATATAAATATGTAGATACATCCCACCCAATATTTTACAGCGCTGGAATTTGTATTTTTTTTTTGGTGGAATTCCTATTAATGAACTAAAGATTTCTTCAATTATGGAAAATCCTCACTTTTCAAAATTCCTTATATTCTTCTGATCCATGGAACGGAAGAGTTCTGTTGTAAATGTAAAAAAAAAAAACTATTCGACTGTGCTGAAACACGAAAATCTTTTTTTCTGGTCTGTTGACCTAAGTCTGAGGCCTTGTTTGCACTTAACAACAGTTTAGAAATTGCATTATCTCAGAATGAGCATTTGTAACGCTTTCAAGAGAAACACCGCAAGTGCTGCATTTCCACACACCCAAAGAAGATGTCGCCATATCAATGTGTAATTTAGTGGTAACAAAATGGCACAAATATTGTAGTAATTCGTAGATCAGGATAGTTTTCGCCACGAAAAGTAGGAGAACTGAAACTGAATTACCGAATTCTTTAGTGATTAATAGAGATTGAAAAACACACAATACTTTCAGCCATAGATTTACCGTTAATCTAACTAGGCTGAACGCTGAGGCTCTCTTATTGTTAATGTAATTTTTTTTTTTTTTTAAATATTTGTGAAATAAAAAAAAATATTAAAAAAAACTCCAAATAACAAAATGGCCAAATGACAAGATGGTCAAATGACAAGATAACGATATGATCTTATGACAAGATAAAAAGAAGACGAAAAAACCAGATGACAAGGTGAAAAGAGGACGAATTGTTTTACTTAAAAACTTAGGATACTATGTATGTATTTATTTAAATAGAAATATATTAAGAATTACATTTTTAATTCTTAAAAATATTGGCGCCATTTTTAAATATCAAAATGTTGAAGATCATTTTTTTCTATTTTATTTTTTTATAAATTTAGAAATTTCCAATCTTATTTTATTTCTCATCTTTAAACTACTTTTCGACGAAAAGATATACCAAATAAGAATATCGATATATAATTCTATTTAATATACCTACATATTAAATAATACTAATAATAAATCTATAGTTAAGTTTCGAATTCAAAAAATGACATTATCAATTACAGTAAATAATTAATCCAAATGGTTATAGCCCATTTATGTATTACATCATATCATCCTACATGAGATAATCTCCTCATATTTTCTTTTCTATTTTCACATATTTAATATTATATATTGTACAAAAGTACAAAAAGAATCCTCATTACTGGAACTTGCTTTCGTATTCGCATTCAAAGGACTAATTAAAAATAATATTTCCCTTTGACATCGCATAAAAACTGCTTTGGCGACTCATATAAGTATATTATGCGCTTAGAGTACAACTCTATATATGAATTGTACAGTAAAATCTATATTAAAATGATTTTAATTACATTAATTTAGTTTTGGTATTTTATAATTTTTTTTTTATTAAAGGTACGTAGACAGACATTACCATAAAAAAAATGCGAATGTTAGTTATAATATAAAAATCAGAATTAGAGTAGGTATATAGTTATGTAACTAGACGTTTTCCATTTAGATGACGATAGATCACTAGATGGGGAGATGACAAGTGGTTAAATGATAAGATAGCCAAATGACAAGATGGCCAAATGACAAGATCTCCAAATAACAAGAGATGGGCAAATAACAAGATGGCAAAATGACAATATGTCCAACAAGAGGACGAAATGGCAAGATGGCGAAATGGTCAAATGACAAGATGTCTAAATAACAAAGAGGACCAAATGACAAGATGGCCAAATGACAAGATAGCAAAATGACAAGATGGCAAAATAACAAACGGTGCCAATAACAAGAGGACCAAATGACAAGATCACAAAATGACAAGATGGCCAAATGACAAGATAGCAAACGGTGCCAATAACAAGAGGACCGAATGACAAGATCACAAAATGACAAGATGGCCAAATGATAAAATGGACAAGATGACAAGATAACGAGATGATCTTATGACAAAATAACAAAAATACGAAAAAATCAGATGACAATGTGACAACAGGACGAATACTTTTAATTGAAACTTGGGATCTTTGTTCAGAATAAAAAAACGTTCACTATAAGTTCCTTACAGGGTATGATTCATGATTTTTAGACGATAAAATGATAGTTGAGATTGGGACTATTAGCTAGATGACTAAAGTTTAACAAACTCAAACTTAACATTTTGGGAACTTAGGATTCTTAGAGAGCGATCATCCTATACGCCATCCATAACTAAATTAAATACAAAATGGTGCACTAATATTTTTCACATACAAACATCAAATTAATTTAATATTGTATAATGTAGGTATAGTGTGTGTGCTATTCTAAGCCCCGACCACATGAGGATAATATCAATTACAAAATAATTGATGTCGTTTATATGAGAATAAACCATTACTCTTAAAATCAAATAAATTTTATACAGTGCCACCCAGCCTGTTTCTTAAATTTATAGTTATTTAAAGATTGCTAGTGATATGGCGAAAAAAAAAATTAATTTAATGTTCTCATAAAGTTCTATATATTAGGTGTGTCTCGAGAAATGATATTTTCAAAAAAAAAAAAAATAATAACAGAAAAAAAAAACTTCTCAAATTAATAAATAGCGTAATTTTGAATACAGAACACACAACACATACATACATACATATATATAATCTGTACATATGTATATATTCACTTAGTTATCAAAACTATAAACGAGTCTAATATATCACTACATAACATAAATATAGTTAAGCAAAAACATATAACTTGAAATTGGCTAAAATGCTCACAGGAAACTAATTGGACTATATCATGTTAAATGAAAATTAAATATTTAACTATGTGGTAATTATAATATAGTTAGAATGCCCTTCTTTTAACATTAATCCTTTGTGTTCCAGTAGCCTTTTCTGAATTAATTTCTGTTCATGTGCCTAGTTAGCGTGAAGCATAATAAAATTTATTTAATTTTAGTTTATAGACCTCTATAACAATGTGATAAATAATCGAAAGACTTTATACACTTATGTCTAAATTGATGGATAAATTATTCGAACACAACAACGGCAATACTGATAATGAAATTATTCCAGAAATTTGTGTGTTTGTGCGTGTGTTGACTCTAAAATTTATTGTAACATTAGTAGAAGTAATAGATTTTTTTTTATAATAAGTTAGATCCAAATGTAGATTTTCAATTTTTATATGTAATAAATATGATTCTAATAGAATAGTTAGACCACTCTACATTGCAGCTCCAGAGAAAGCAAGGTTAAAATAATATAAAATAATGAAAAGATTGAAGGACGCTGTTAATTATGCTAGAATAAAGTTTCTCGATTCTCGTATATATTCCGGTAAAGTAGAGATTTTAGATATTTTCTTATTTTACGGAGTTAAGTCCAATAAAAAATGTTTTCTAATTCTTTTTACTATTTCAAGATATTTAAAGAAATTAACAAAAAAAATTAATTAATAGGCTGATATTGTTGGATTACTATCGGATGTTTGAAAAGTCGCAAATTGCTTGCCATTTACAACAACAATTTTACACGAACACTAAATGTTTGTCCAAACTATTTAGTAATACACAAGTTTTTTTTCACTTCACTTATTACGCAATAGAAATAACATAAAAACAATACACATATGTAGATAATTTATCATGAATTTAATAATACGATCGATGTGATTGCAAATTGAAATTATTCTATTTTTTTGTTTAAAATTGAAATTTTTTTTACACCAACACACAAAGCAATTTGTCCGACATAATGGAGACATTTTGAATTTTTTTTATAGAGAGAATTTGGTAGGATCGTTTGAGGAGCCATTTTTGCTCTCAGTGAGTGCGTTTATGAACATAATAAAATATTAGCCGTTATTTACACTGCTTGTTTTTAAATATACATAACAAATAGAGAATAATATTAAAAAAAATATGTAAATAAATTAAAATCTAAATAATGATGATCAAACATTAAAAAGCGAAAACAATAAATTAAATTGAAATGTCAGCCACGAGAAACAGTGGAGAATTTTTAGATCCAACAAATATTCTTCTTTAAAACAACCAATTCACTTCACTGTACGGTTCCCTCGTTAATATAAGGCCATTTAAGTATTTTAAATATTTTGACATTAACATAATAAAATTTGATCAAACAATGTGTAAATAAGTAAATAAGTTTCGCTTTAGGTGTAAAATGTAAACGCACAGGTTAAATTTATTTAATAAACTTGCAGATAGAATCAAACCAGAAGAGATCAAACGTCACAATAACTAACTTCCTCTTTTATGTTGGAAATGATTACTATATTAATTAAGATTAATTTTGTGGTAGTCCGAACGTAAATAATTGTGGTATTGATAAAATGTATCCGACACCTTATACCAGGTATAAAATCAATTATGTTCAAATCGTAATTACCTACCATAACTTAATACCGACAGCTTCAAGTCGTATAATTTCCTAGTTGCATAATGAAACTGTTCGATTATTTCTTTTTTTTTATTGTTTAGAAATAACAAAAAAAAAACCAACAAAATTGGGCCTTTATCTAGGAGGTTTGATATCTAATTTGATTTCATCTTTAAGATATAAACACAAAAAATATTTACATTAGAAAAAATAAGTTTTTTGGACCTTTTCTGAAATATTGATACACATACATACATACTCTGCTATATATTATATATATGTATGTATTTTCAAAAATATAAAAAATAAATTTCGAAGGGGGACTTAGTCCATTTATATGTTCGTTCAGCTCATGCACATAAAAGGACTATAAATCCAATTAAGATTTTAGCTAAACACTCTCAACACCTTTTTGAGCTAGCGTATATATACAGGCGGATAACTTGCAGACAAAAATTGGATTTAAATTTTCTTTCTATGAAAACAAGGTTTTCCACCCTATTCTTATTTATTAAGTGTGGATGCAAAAACCAACTTAGAATATTAATGCAAACAAATTCTTTACGAAAAATACTTATGCGTAAAGTCCACTGGTTTTGGCATAGATTTTTCAGCGTTTAGGTTTTGGAGAAATTGATTTCTTTTCAGAGAAAATATAGCCAAAAAGGTATGGCAAAAATTGAAATGAGCTAGAAAGAGAACATTGTAAGTACGTTGTCGTTAAATATAAATTATTCAATAACTTGAAATATACTTCGAATATAAAAATATTGATTATGACAAAAATTATAGAGAATAAAAATACAATTTTTTTTTTAGTAGACCATAAAGTTCCACGCCCCACCATTATGGCACCACAATCAAATTTATACCAATTACTCAATATTTATTGGTTCTAGAGAAAATATTATAAAGGCAAAGTCATAGAGAATAAAATCATGCGAATTTCTTCAATGGACTGAAAAGTTCTAAACACAATCGTTAAAGCGGTACAATAGGTTTTATATTATTTTCAATTTTTCGTGCATTTTTCTATAAGAACTTTTTTAATGGTTTTCTTCCATCGACAATGAGAAAAGATATGAAATAAAAATTTTAATTTTTTGGGTTGATAGATTTTTTTTTATCGATCGTTAGTATTAGTGAAATTTAAGAATTTTAATATTTATGTAAAAATTCATTTATTTATTTTAAATTATTCGATAGAGTGAAAAATGTATATCAAATTTCGAACCGAAAAATAAGAAAAATATTTAAAAAAAAATCCACAACGCATAATTATGCATAGATAGGTACAATACAATACAATGGTGCCCATAGAAGCATCCATGGAATACTATCTACCAACATTATCTACACACACATACACACACAACCCATACGCTTTTCATACAATATAACGATATCTCTCTATACAACTATACGTCACAGCGGGGTGGACAAAACAGACATTCTGTTTTCCCTTTTGCATACCAAAATCACCATCATTGAAAAATGTTCGCCTGGTAATTTCTCCACTACTTCTATTTAAGGGATGAAATTTTATATATATAAAGGATAAAATTAACGTATCCTTTCAGTAAATTCATTGAATATTTTTTCATATAAAATATGTGTGAAAATAAAATTACATCAATCGAATTTTTCTAATGTAGAATTTCTAGTACTTTTCTATTGCATATAAGGGATGAAATATATTTTCCACACACATATGCACACCTACTGGTTCATAATCTTAAATATTCGAAATTCAATTAAAAATTGTAAATAAAATCATCCCTTAATGAGACACCGTATACACACAATGCCAGTTTCTCCTTTAAAAGGCCATCGAATATCCTTTACGTTGTAACGAAAAAGTAACAAATATCCCATCGAATTTTTCTGCATCCCTATTTCCCAAAGGTTGTTTCGCTTACGTCGTAAATTCAAACTTACTAACCCTTACAAAATCAATAGCCAACATAGTAACCTACATCATCCCGTTTGTACATTCTGCTTGCCTAGTACACGATGGGCGCATCGGTTAAAGAAGGGTTAAACATATATTATCCAGTTTCGTGGTTTCGATTGTTGGATAAAAAAGACAAAAAAAAAAAAAAACACAAAAAAAACAAAACAAAACAAAACAAATCGAAAACAAAAACTCCTCTGATGCCAAGCTACATATTTGCAAATAATAATCTCTTTGTTGGATGATTTACTGCTACCCTTAAATGTGCCAGCAAAAGGTTTTTTTTTTTTTTTTTTTTTTCTGAAAAACTGTAGTATTTTAATTTGTCGCAAATTTACCAGCCAACATTTATGTTCTCCTGATGCAGAAACTAAGGTGGAATTTCCTTCTTTGTTTGGAAAAGAAGGATAAAGACATTGTTTTGTTTTCATCGATAGTGTTGCCATCATATGGTAAGATAGCCAATTTTTTAGGACGAAAGGATGTATGTGCTTTATTGGTGATGCTTTATAATACGTATATAGGATAAGCTGTACAAATGATTTTGTCAAAAAAGCTTTACTGTAATGGAAAATTAAAGGAGGAAAAATATTTAAAATGTCCGACTTAGTTCGTAATGTATTTGATAGATGTCCTAATTTGATAATATCTTCGAAAAGCTTTTTTTTATCATGAACAAACAAATATTTTATTGTTTATTATGTTTTCGGCGAGATTAGTCCGTTTTGCTTGAGTAATTTATTGTGTCATATAAATTCAAATTAAAACAAATCTATGAACATTTATAGCAATTTAATTACTTTTTTGAGTAACTCATAATTGATCTAATCGAAATATGTGCTCCATAAAAATGTTAGTAAATTTTCTAACTAAATCTTGCTCATTATAGCCGATTATGGAGACTTTATTGAACGTTTTACAAAGTTGTAGGAAATTAAAATTACAGAAAGAAAAATACTTCCGTAATTTTATTGAAAAGAGTTATTCTAGGAATTACAACGTAAATTTTGCAGAAAAATTTAAAAAATAATAATTTTCTCTTTCGACTAATATTTACAAAAAAAATAATTTCTTTGCTGGCATAGAAAAGGGGGAAAATTTAAAAATTCCAAAAATGCCAAAAGTTATAATTTTAAAATTATTAAAAAAAATAATTTTTCGAATAAAACGCTCACTTTTGAATAAAACGCTTATAAGTTGTACCCAATTTTCTTACGTATATGGAATAAAATAACTAGAATCAAATTTCGAAAAGAGAAAAAAAAAACAAAATCGAATCACATTTAAAACCCGAAAGACCATGATAATGTTCAATTATTATAAACTGCACCTCTCATTACCCCATAGAGCAGCAGAAAAAGTTTACGTTTATTTGAATACAAAGCTCAATGAACGTACTCCTAGAAAATAAGGCTTTTTTTCGAGAGAAAACAGTACCTACAGAGATAATAAGCCTTTTTGGTATTCTTTTTGTATTTAATTAAATCAGGTGTAAAAGATTCTATTAAAAAAAATCAGTAAAAATCTTATCCAAATAAATTACATTAATTTCTTATGCTGCAAAAAAATCTCAAAAAAAAAATCATCTCATTTCCATTTATCATGTTTCTTTTCGATTAACACATTTTCACACATATTTCGATATCCCCGGTTATTAAGCCCCAGCAGTTATTTGTTTATGAAACAAATATATGCACTTTGTTTAATTATGCTGTTTTATGGTTTTACTGTTTGAATATTTTAAATCCCTTTACTCAAAGGGAAGATTAAAAATAATTGATTTATTTCATTGGTTTTTTACTTATGTTTTTCATGTTTATTGGGGAAAACGGAATGAATACAAATCTGTTATGTATTATGAAAAATGTTATAAAGCGAAATCAACGTGCATTTTTTCAAAAAAAAAAAAAAAAGAAAATAAATAAATAAAAATATACTATGGATAAGTAGGATCAGGATGATATATGTACATAATTAACAGTTGTTAGGAGAGTCTTTTCAAAATACCTGGCATTAAAAGATTAGGATGAGTATTAGGGAAAAATTCACAAAAACATACCCGAATCTATTTAAAAAAAAAAAAATAAAAAAATTGTTGGCGGTTTTTTAAGAAATGAACTTTTTCGTCATTAAGTTTCTTATTATTATACGAAATCTTATTATTATTAAAAAAAAAATATAATCGTCTATAACCCAACAAACTAAAAAAAAATTTATAAAAATGACTCACATAAATTCATTAAGAATGACTTAATTGATATTGACTTCTACGAAGGATGTTTAATTTTCACAACACTATTTTCCGCAAGATTGAGTATGAGCAATATTTTCAACGCCTCACTTAAATCGAAATGATTAAAAATTCGGGTATAACCGCTGCTTGGCTGTACCTACGCCAACATAATTTATAATTAGACTTTCAGTGTCACTAATTCATCATTTCATAAACCTCCCATAAACCATGCTTTCATTCACACGTGCATAAATTAAAAACAAAAAAATTTCCCGAAAAAAAACCAAAAAACAAAAAAAATTCTATAAGAAGAAAGTCTTATTTTTCATAAGCCGTGTCAAATTTTGTTCCCAAAAATATCGTTTAGTATTTCATCTTGTTTTCGGTTGTAAATTCTCTTGTCGGAAAGGCCTTCTTGTCAGGTTTTCTTTTATGCATTTGAGCGCCGCCTTATCAAATGTGCCATAGAAAATTGATTTATCATTTTTTGTGTATTTACGAGATGAGAATATATTTTTTTTCGTTTTATTTTAATTTTGTAGATTTTTTTTTAATTGGATTTTTTTCCCTTTGTTCGTATGATGGCGATGATTATTTATGAAAATAGCTAAACAATCCTATTTGTTTTATAGCACACTAACAGTAAATGTTTTTTCAATGCAAAAAGATAACAGAACAAAGAATAAGAATATATATCAAGTACATACTTATGTCATATTGTATATTTTGTGTATATAGTCAACGTACATATATATCAGGCACGAAACAAACATTTCGTGAAGACGGAATCCTCTTACTTCTTTATATTGGAAGCTGTAACTTTGTACTGGAAGCTTCTTTATAGGGATGCCACCCTAAAATATTTTATAAAATCACTAATTGTGTATGTCGTAACATATACTCGGGATGATCATTAAATTTTTTTTTTTTTTTCAAAAAAATTATTCTCTAGTTGAAAAAAGAATTGACCAATCTTCATAAGTCTTGTTATTTGAGACGATGGGAATTATTGATTTCAACATCGTCCGACTATTAAAAAAAACTTAGGTCATTTTAATGGAAAAAAGTTTGGAATAGGATCACACAATTTGAACATGAAAGGGTTAACCAAACAAAAAGTTAAAATTCAACTAAATTTGTTGAAGGAGACATCCATTATGTTTTTAGTCGTTAACATTATTTTTAAAGTTAACCCTTTAAAGGGACTTTACAAGGTTAACATAAAAATGAAAAAATTGAAAATAAAATTCGGAGAAAGATGAGTGGTTTTTTGAACATTTTTTGGTTAACCCTTTCATGTTCAAAATGTTCCTTAAAGGGTTATAAATTTATTTGGAAAAAATGCTGAATATTTAAAATAATATAAAAATACAATGTTTCAAAATCATATATTTAATATTAGGAATGTTAAAAATGGTGTTACTTTTAAAAAAAAAAACCGTCAAAAAAACCTTCACAAGGGCCAAAATGTTCCTCGAACCCTCAAATTTTTTTCCAATTTTCTTCAATCAAAATGACCAACGATTTTTTAAAAAATTGTCAGACGATCAATAATTGTCACGAGTCACCACTGGAAATACCGAATGTGATTGTTTTCGCCTCTCGAAGAGATTAAATTATTATTTATAAATATTATTCTATGTACTATCCTATATAAAATTAGAAAACTTTGTTTTTTTTTTAACAAATAGACCTGTGGATAGAGTCTAATGACAACATTCTACAACATTGTTTACTTTACTTAAGTCAAATAATTATTTTTATTAACAATCTAATTAAAAATCTTTCTGCAAGACCAATTTCTATATTTTCTAATTAACCTCCATCAACACTCTAATAACAGGCAATCAATTATGAAACAAACGACACGTTTCATTAACTTAAGTCCAATAAATTTTTTTTTTTAATTATTATTTTTCTCTAACGGAAATTCTTCCTTTAAATTGATAATAATTTTACTTTTTATGAATGACAGTCTTGTACATATAGTAGAGATTGCTATGTCGTAGACAAATTTATGCTTGAAATAAAAAATCTTTGAAATCTCCCCTCTAATATGCGGAAATCTCAAACGAAAAAAAAAAAGAATGTTCACTCTTGACGTGAACAAAAAAGAGATGAACCGAAAACATGTGTTCCAATCATGAATAGCTAATTAGATGTCTGCTAGTAATTCGTTTTTGAAATGATTAATTTTAAGTGTTCGACTATTGGAAGCGTTTAATTTGTTCCCGGATTTTATTTACATTTGAGTGTTTGTAATATATGGATAAGAATGACATACAAATTCGAAAAGTCTTGCATTTTAATTGGAGTAATTTATTTAGAAGAAAAAATAAAACGAAGAAAATTTAAAGAAAATAAAAAAAAAATATCCACAGACTACAAATATTTTTAAAGAAAAAAAAAACAAAAAAGAAAATCTGAAGAAAATCGAAAAAAAGGTCCACAGACTACAAATACTTACTTTGGGGATTTTTGAAAGTGATAAATAAACTTTCTTTTTTTCAGGTTTTTTTTGAAAGGTTAACCCTTAGGAAAATATTGCTTTTTTAATTTGCTTTTCAAAAAACACTTATTATAAACAAAAGAATTTCTGAACAAAGGATCAAAACCATCATCGTCATCTTCAGTTATACACTTGGAAAAAATGCTACAAATTTAAATTAAAAATTAAAATACAAAGAACCGCGTATTTTTAAATTAGAATTTTACATCTTTTTGTTGTTTGAAAAAATCGCCAAATGACATTTTTAACTTCAGAAAAATCAATCTTAATTCTTAATAAGAAATCGAAATAATGATTACGAATTAAATTAAAACATTTATCATTTATTAGAGAACAACCGTAAATATATATTGTCAATAATGACAGTACAAGTGAATGAGATGTTTAATATCGATGGTTATTTGTCAAAAAGGCTTAACCCTTAATTTAAATATTTCACGAGAGAAAAAACTAAATATTTTTTTTTTAAAAAAAAGCAGGGAAAAAATTTAGTAAAATAGTGCTGCCAGATAGTATAAAATATCCAAAATTACCAGATTTCATAATAAAGCCATTTTTGAAAAAATGTTTTTAACCCATTTCTGGCCGGTATTTTTTTTTTAAATGTATCCTTTTTTGTGGGTTTTTCCAAGACTCGCCCCACCCCCTTTCCAAGGATAGATTTTTATTTTTGTTTTCATATATGTATTGCCAACAGAGCAACCTTTAATCCTAGTACAATAGCTACATGGTTCCTATTCTATAACAGATTAATAATAATAATAATAATAATAACTTAAAATTGGTGTTGCGTATACGCAACCATGGCAAGAAATGGATTAAGGCCTTTTGATAAATAACCATATCCATTTATTTACTAATGTTAGTTCATTTGTCTTATTTTAACAATATATACTGTTTTAGTGTGTCAAAATACACATTAAGTGCGGACAAAAATATAGTCGAATCTTTCTTCGTCGTTCGAAAATGATACATTTCCATATTATTTCATATTCGTTGGTTTTTGGTAAAAAACTAAATATTCATCTTTTTTCTTTTGTTTTTTTGTTTTTTTTTTGTTATACACTTACACATTCCAATCTCATCTAATCATCATACATATATGCGTCCCTTTAAATTTAAATCCCGAAATTAAATGGCAAATATCTTAATAGACAATATTTCAAAACGATCATCCAATTAATTGTGACATTTACTCGTGAAAAATTGCTACTTATTTGTCGGCACTAATGAGCCATCAGTAAAATTCGTTGGATTATATGTCATGTGGTGGAAATTCAATTGAGACAGACAAAGTGTCTCTGCGGTAGGCCAGCCCATTTATCATTAGCAAAGCAAAGCAAAAAAAAAAAAAAAAGAACCATACATACATACATACATATACCATAAAAAAAAGAAAAAAAAAACAAAAAAAATCAAAAATTATACCAATTTAATAACATAAATTTTTTTCATTTTTGATGACAATTGTCTAAGAGAAAACCGTTTCATTTTGTCGCGTAGAATAGAATTTCTAAAGAAAATTTTGATAAAACTTTTGTAATTTTCCTAATCAAAATCCAAAGTTGAAAAGTTATCAAAAAAACAACCAATTTATTTTACACGACGAAAATTTGCATCAGTTTTACTAAATTTACCAAACCCCATCCCCCCTCCATCGACCAATTTTGCGAACCATGATAAAGAAGAAAAAAAAGAGAAAAAAAAAAACGAAAATATATATAAAATTTGTGATATTAACATAAAGCGAAAAATTCCTTTAAACAACCCCAAGAGACATGAAAATGAAACATTCAAAACGAAAAGACTGGCAAATTCGTTTAATATGTATTTTTTGAGGGTGGCGGGACTCTGTTGTGTTATAGTTGATGTCGTTGTGGTTTGTTGTGGCAACACCATACCATCCGTACCCATTCCATTTATGCCTTTATGCCATATCGAGGGATGCAAAAAGTGGTATAGTACGGATGATGGTACTGGGCGAGAAGGGAATTTTATGCTGAATTTTAAATCGAACTCTCGAAATAATATACTATGACTGTGTGTTGTATACACAGTGGCAGTAATGTTCCCGCTTCGCGTATCATGAAAACCGTACAACCGTTATCATTAAATATTCACAACTCTCACGCGTGGTAGATTGAGAAGTGAATTTTTGATGCGGCAACACTGGGCGAACGTATTAAATAAAATGTACGACCATAAATAATTTTGCAGGCAAACGTCCTGAATATTTCGAAATCATATATAACCATGGATATTGGATAAATAGGATGTTAATAATGCAGCATATACAAGTCCGTATTATTATGTTGGAAAGAAAAACTTTGGATGACTATTATTATTTTGGCAGGTGTCTTATCCATTAGGAAAAATTTAAAGAAGCTCATTGCGAACATTTTTTAGTAATTTGTGAAATTATATGTTCAGATCATTCTACAAATTTATTTAGGAAAGTTGATTTCTGTCCTTATGACGATCTTATATAGCTGAGCAGTGGAATGTCGAATCTAACAACGGATAGCCAAAATGTGACGAATTAAATAGACGAATTGGACGGACGAATTGAACACACGAATTGAACGGACGAATTAGACAGACCAATTTGACAGACGAGACAAGCAAAAATATAGTATGTCCTACAATCTACTCAAGCAGAAAAAAGCAACCGAGAGCCACAAACAATATGAGAGAGATATGTCCCTAAAGGAAGAAAATTATTAAATGATCAGAAAAAACAGTCTAATGTTAATCTGTCGATGGTAATTGTTAGAGACAGTAGATCACCTATCAAACGAAACAATTACAGAGAATAACCCAAAAATGCATGAACATTGGAAAAACGGACTAATTACCTAAGACAGGATGGAACTTAGAATTTTGGAGTTTATTATAACAACACAATTATATGCATTTCATCCGCCATAAAATGCATATTAAAAGGCTTGAATCCAATTTTTCGGATCAGGAAGCAGACATTATTTTAGGCCATGAATTGATTCTTGAACCGATTATATAAACATTATTCGGATCAATAGTCAGTAGTCAGTTTTAGCAGAGCCTCTACCTTCGCTTTGCTAATTTCTAGTTCGAGTGTCTATTTTCGTGTTGATCGTATATCGACAATATTAACGCATTTTCGACGGCAGGTCGAAAAATCGACCAGTCACTATAGAATTTGAGCAGGAAAATAATATCACCCTTGCACCCTAGTAAATATGTTAGTATGTTTGTATATACTATACGCGAAAAATATTTTGAACGAGATCCGCCATTTTTCGTGACAACCAGATGAGCGAAAATCGAAAAATCGATCCAGCATCTGGCGGACATACCTAAACAGGTAAAAAAAAAGGGAAAAACGGGGTGTTATATGTAAATGTAAATAATCTCTGGTTGAAGTTTTATCAATTTTGGCCCAGCAGTTTAGGTGCAGTCATTAATGGGTTAACCAAATATTGAGTTGCTTTGAAAATGCTCACCATATCAAATATCAATCAAATTACCATGCAATATTCAGGCCTATAAGTAATTCTTTGTCTACTGAAATTCTTTTTTTTATTCTAAAGGAATTGCCGTTGCGCTTTTCTAAATATATTTTCAAAAAAAAAAAGATCACAAAGTGTTTCCGTTTCTCAACAAAAGAATAGAGATTGAAACAAAGAACCACCAGATAGATAGTTAAAAATAATTTCTCTACATTTACGACATTATTTTGAATAAAAAACAGTTTATAAATTTCGCCCCAAAAGACTAAACCAATTTTACATTTTTGTATACATATATGCGGATTCAAAAACCTCATATATATTCGATTTGTGACGCACGCATTAAATGCACAACAAATTGCCACAACTGTGCCTTGATTGCCATAAAAAAAAATCTCTGGTTTGGAAACATTTTTATTTCGCTGAACCGAATCGCGGCATTCTCGAATTTTGATAGGCCATGAAATTTATGAAACTCAACGTTATTTTATTTAACAACATTTTTTATTTATTTGTATTCTCTGTATGTACTTAAGTAAGTATATATTGGTTTGGATGAGAAGAAGACACAAACACACACACACACACACACATGTGCGGTTCAATTTTTCACTATATAATGTACGATGCTGCCTTCATCGTCGTCATCTTTTCCTATCGGTTCGAATAACCACCGAAACTAAATTTTTTTGTTTTGATGGTTGAGTTAAGAAAGACTTTGACTCAATTAGCTGTCGGTGGCAAGCCAAGTCAAAAGTTGTTTAATATTTTTGAAAACAGAATTAATTTTAACGAGATGAATCATTAATTAGAAACAAATTGGACATGTTAATTATCTATATATAAGTCGTCAGCATTGGAAGAGAGTATAATGATCCACAATCTCATTTTAATTATAATACACTGCAAATGTATTTATTTTGAAACTATGTAGGTGTTTTTAGTGTTCGGTAATAGCTCATTTATGAGAGTCAGACATGTTTGCCAAGAAAATTAATATGAACGATTTTTTTTTTCTTTTCTTTTCTTAAACTTAAAGTAATAGACTGTTTGTAATGGAATAGAAAATGTCGTCTGTATTTAAAATAATTGGGCCTATAATTATAGGCGGAAATGACATATTTTATTTAAGATTTTAGCCGAATATTGTATAGATAGATTGAATAGGCCTTTTTTTAACGAATGAGTTAATTTTGATTTCTGCTTCTGGGTATATATAATTGGTGTAATGTATTTTTAATAAATTTATTATGAAATAGTTAGACAATTTAGTAACTTGTAAATTAATTAGAATATCGACTCTATAGAATTACGAAAATAGAAAAACTTGGCAGTGAATAAATGTGATTGAGATGAGTTTTTTCTTCTTCATATACTTGGATGACTCACTCAAAATTATTTATTATAATTTTTTTTTTTTTTAGCCAAAAATGCCTTCATAATAACGAAATAATATTGTAAATCTTATCTTATCGTCTATATTCAGACACAGAACATTTATACAGATAATAAATAATTTTAATTAAAACGTCCTACCTAAATACACCAACATATAAATGAAAATATCACTAAATTACGGTTTTTGAATGATAAATAATTTTTTGTTGTCTGCGGTTTGTTGAATTTTCGTTTTTTTTTGTTGTTGTTGTGGGACAGACAATTTTTCAATCAACACTGACTATTTCACTATTTTTATTCTATTTTATCGTTTTAACTCTATATTAGAGAGTTCCTATTTAAAATTTACATTAAACATTGTAAGTGGTATACGAACCACCCGATATCATCGTTAAAACAGCACAATTCTTAAGCAAAACATATTCTTGTTTGGCTTCAATGGTAGCTAAACCTGGACGCTATCGTTCTCTAATCGATGTGCCATTTTAAAGATGTCATCGCCATTTTGTGTTTTCACCACATTTTATGTACAAACTAAGAAGAAATGATTTAAGCTCAAGGATCGATCGATCACTCGAACGATCGGAAACGCGATGACTCAAAAAGCGTTGAGAAATTTTAATGATTTAAAGGATTTAGGCATTTAGGCATTGTTGGGTTGCGATAACTGTAGTATTAAAAATGGGCGAAATTCCGGTACCCCTTCGCCTCCCTCCCATACAATTTTTTGGTAAAAAGCGTGATTTTTAATGATTTCTCCAACTAAATAATAAAATATCGAAAAAATTATGAATACAAAATAGTTTTTAGTTTTTGTATTACATAATTGTGGGAGACTATTTTTTCAAAAAAAAAAGCCTTTTTTTTCTTAATTCGGGATGTTTTTTTTATGTGGTTATTTTGATACAAAAAACATTTTTTTATTTCTGTGTAAAAGAACAACAGTTTCCTATATAATTCAGTATTTCTTGTTATAATTTTCTGGCTATTTTGGTGTCTATTTTTGGTGACTATTTTTGAATCTTTTTTAGTATTTTTTAGCGATTCTTTTAGGTAAATATTTCTTTGCGTCTGTTAGTAGTAGGTCAAATCACTTCGATAGGCATAAATCTAATGATTATCATTCACAAGCTACATAAAAGCTTTTCATCTCTTACTTAACAACATACCAAATATACGTGGTAATTCAATTCGAGTTTCCTACGTTGGCAGCACTGTGAATAGTGAATCAGTCAGCTGTCAATAATCACAAGTGTTCAAAGTGTTAGTTTGGAACAAGACATTTACGAAATGGACCATGAACAGCAAAGAATTTAAGGAGATTGGTTGTTAGTTAGATCAGTATAGGAAATAGATACTGATTTTTCAACGAAAATCTTCTTCTCTAGATGAGGTCCATTTCCACCTCTCTGGGTATGTTAATAAGCTAAAATTGGCGGATATAGGACGAGGAAAATTCTCATGTGATTCACGAGAGACCATTACATGCCTAAACAAGTGACAGATAGCACAAAACATTTAGGGGACATTGTTTTCTGTCCTTGTTTTTTGAAAAGACTGCAACAGTCAATGATAAGCGCTATAGGGTTATGAATATGATAATGGATTATGTATTATAATAGAATATCTACATATCGTCCTGTCTCTAGCAATACCGCCTATCTGACATCTGATATCATTATAGTTCTTATGGAAAAGTATTTTATATGTCTTTCCTGGAAAATTTTAAAAATGTTAGATAGGCGGTATTGCTAGAGACAGGACGATATTTCCCAAATAACAATACATATATTAAAAAAAACACATTTTAAAACAGACAATACAAAAAAAGTCGCGTTTTGCTTACATACACCCAATATGGATCATATTATATTTATATTCTAATTAGAAACGATAAATTGAATTAATTATATTACGAATATCATTAAAATTTTATTTCCAAAAGTGCTCATTATAAATTTAATGAGCAATAACAAATTTTAACATAAAACCAAAAACCTTTTACTTCACACCTAAATACATAACCCAGTAAAATATTATTCTCACCCGTGGGTTTATTTTGGTTATATAACTATATAAATATATATGTATATCTATTGAGGAAACCTGTACCGTTATACGTACTGACATTATAGTAACAACCTATTTATATTTATTAATTAATGTCATTTATTTGCAATGAAATCAAATTTAATTCAGTGTAATGAACAGTCCTAATTACGATTGGAGATTAATTTGGTTGCGTAAATATTGCAGCATGAAAATTTGATTCCTCATATTAGCTCTGTATCAATCAACAAAATGATGCAACATGGTATTTTTTTATTTATATATTAGATATAGATATCATTATTTATTTAATAAAGAAAATTTATGTATGCATGTATGTATGTATGTATCAATGTATTTATAACAATTATATAACATAACGTTCATGTTTATAAAGAAATTTCGAACTGATAGAATAAAGTTCAACTGTGTCACTCTGGACCCGCTGATGAATAAAAAATTCTATTATGTCGGGTGCGCCTAGTCACATAGTCTATTGTCAATGACGCTAATCAAATACTAAAAATAATCTTGTCTTTAGAATTGATTGACCAAATATTTAAAAACAAAAAAAATGGGTGCGTTTAATGTAAGAATCGAAAATATAACGAAAAACTGTTCAAAAAAAGTTGTTGTAACATTTTCGATTCGATTACAAATTTCCGGTCAAATTCAGTCATACCACTCCTGGTAGGCGACCTTAATTTGACTAATTTGTTTTCTATTTCTTGTCGGTTTTTCTTTTGAGTTGGTGAAAAGAAAATTACAAAGAGACTAGAGAAAGTATCAGAGACCCTAATCGGAGAATCTAGGAGAAAACCCGAAACAATTGCGTTTTATTGATATTTATTTTTTGTAATGTTACGCTGTTTAAACTATAATTCATTCTAGGAAGTAGATGTTATGTGTGGAAGCGAAAGCAGATAAAGTAAATCTAAAAATAATTTAAAAATGGACAGATCAACAATAAAATCGTTTAAATAGTACAAAATGGATCCTATACGTGAGCTAACAAATTACAGCCGCGTTGTTTCTTATCAATTCTTCGGCCGGGTAGAGTGTACGAGTTGCGCCATTAAAAACTAATTATGATTGGAACTAAAGTCAATTAATAGACATAGATTGTTAATGCTAAGTATCTAAATCTGATTCATTTAGGCACGAATATTTTCTAAAGGACTTTTTTTTTTTAGTAAACAACTATATGTATGTGTAGTAAACTCAAATCGTTCCCTTTTTTTTCCATTATAAATTGCATACCATCACCCATTTATATAAAAAAAAATGAAAGAAAAACACCCTCCATTAAATGTAGTTGTACTTGTTCAAAATGCTACCCCGATCGTTTACTAAATGCATGTCGATTTTCTTTTTGTACATATACCTCCTAGTTACCATCCTTTTATCTCACACTAATACACCACCTTCCCACTATATTTATACCATCGCTTTAAATTCATCCATACATGTGTACATCCACATCCATACATACATACATATCTACTCCTATACCCTATCTATACCTATACTATGCTAAACGAAACAAAACTTTAATACATGTCCTTACACCCCAAGATGAAAGACTAAATGTCTGAAATATATACATCCTTTTAAGAGAGATGTTAGTATAACTTTTTTTTTTATTTATTTTTTTTTTTATTTGTGGTGTACATTGCATATACTACCCCTGGTTTCGATTGGTTGCGCAAGCAGGCGGGGCCAATTAGTGGCATTTTCCCCACCGGAATCCCAAAATGCTTAAAGGATAAAAGGATGTATTTATATGGATATGCTTTTGGCTCAGTAAAATACAATTACATCCATTTATAGCAATTAACACTTGCTGTTTGTTTTTTAAGGGATGGCTTGATATTATATGTCCCTGGATTGTTTTTATGATAATTTTCTTTATTTTATTATTTTGTTTTTTTTTTTTTTTTTTGGGTATTTGAGTGAAAATTGCTGTTTTGAACAATTTTTGAGAGATTATGAAAAATATTGTAAGTTTAATGGAGATTTTTATTTGATACTGAAAGTACTTACTCTCTCTTGAAACAAAGTAGTTTTATGGCCATCGTATACTATTACATACTTACTATATATCATGTCATGAAAGTATTATCCCCACAGTACAGTGTAAGTACTTGTTATATGGACCATTTAGTCTATATATTTATCAACTTTATACGATTATTACAAGCACTTATCATAAAGAATACACTGTGTTACTGTTGCAATAAGCAATAGCCATGAAAAATACAAATTTATCTCGTGCATAAAAGTAATTTTTCTTTTGTTCTATTAATTATCAAACAAATCTGAAGACGTCGATGAAAATGGATTAGATTAGACACACCCGATAGAGAAATAACAAAACAGACACTGGATTGGAACGCTCAAGGAAAAAGAAAGTGAGGACGTCCGAAAAACAACATGGAGTAGAACGGTAGAAGTAGAAGCAAAGTCTGATGCAACAGAGCTGGGCAGAAATAAAAAAAAATACAGCATAAAACAGAGGTCCATTTCAGAGGATATGTGGAGGCCCTTTATTCAATGTGGAAGCAACCAGGTTCTTTTTTTTAAAAAAAAATAACTTTTAATTACATATAAGATACCAAAAGTGCCTAATTCATTTGATTTGCGCAGAGATGACATTAAAAAAAAAAAATACTTTGCGCAGCACAAATCCGCGCACGCAATACACAGATGTCTGTTTATAAACAATTTTTGGAAAATTCCCCCGATAGCGAAAATTTCTCAGTTGTCAAAGTTACCTGTTGTAAAATCTGGAATTAAATTTTTAAAAACCCCAGTTTCACTGTAAAAAGTTACTACTGGTTAATGTGAAAATTGATTTTCAGTGTACAATTTGCGCATACATACTTAGTAGACGCTATAAATTTTCCTTTAAGAAGAAACAAATATTGGCAGTGAAATGCAATCGTGATGGCAGTTTTTATGACTGAATGAAAATAAGGAGTAAATTACATTTGGCTAAAATTAAAATATTGAACAATCAATCACCAATATGAATTTTCAACTTTGTCTACATTTTTGTAATTTTATTTGTTATGCTAGGTTACATTTACATTGTAACATTATTGAAATGAAGATGAATGAAGTTTTAAACCCTTATTTGACATATTTCAAATTTCCTTTGAACATTTAGCAACAAATACGTGAAAGATTTACATTTCTTATCGGCGTTAACAAATTTACAACCCCGCAGACAATTCGCTACCGCAAACTTTTCCGAAAAAAAAATCAACTAACTTGAATAATAATTAAGGGATAGTCAACCGTCTTAAGTGATTTTTATTCATTAAAAAAAAAATTAAAAATATCAACACTACCTCCCCCCCACCCTAGCTAAGCAAAATAAATGTTGTGTTGATAAATACAAATCATAAATATAAGAACGAAAAGGAGAAAAGGTCAGAGAACTTTGGAATAAAAACAAGGGATCTGAAGTTGAAAGAAAGTCTAAAGGAGAAACAAATTCTTGAATTATGTGAAACAAACCAAATTTTAAATTTATTATTGATGACAATTTTAGCTAAAAACAAAATCGCGACCCCCTGACCATTAAATTTAAAAAAAAAAACAGATTTAGTGAGGTTATCTGACAGACTACGTGTCGATTAAAAATATTCTCTAATTTATTTTGTTTTAAGTTTTTCCACTTTAGTATGTAGGATGTTTTTCGGTCTATTTTTGTGGTTTTCAGTTTTAGTTCAATTTTTTAAGTCACTATATTTCAAAATGACAAAAATAGACCGGCATACCCTGCAGTACGGCAGTAAAGTAAAAAACCAAAAAGTTTTTAAAAAAACGGTCGACTTTTCTAAAAGAAAAATTATTAATTTCACTGCAATAGCAAATGTTCAAGAATTTTCACTAGTAATTTTCAATTAAAAACTTAAAAATTGGTCTGTATTGTCTTGGCTATAGAATTAAAAAAAAGTTTTTTTGGTCACGAAATTTGTTTAAATGTCCGTCATTTTTAAAGAAAAAAAAATTGCAACAATTTGAGAAAATCTGTAAATATTTTTGGTTTTTTCGAACAATTTTAGCAGTCACCGTCATTTAAAAAAAAAATGTCCTGACAACTTAATTCATTTCATATAATCAATTTCAGCACCTAGGACCTGCGCACAAAGATTTTTAGTTGAAGTCTTTTTTTTCTAAAATTTTGTCTAATATGAAATGTTGAAAATCTAAAATAAATTTTCAAGTTGTACCTTTAAGGGTGCACAAAAGGTCCATTTAAAAAAAATACTTAGCCTACTACTTTTACAATATCGCAAAAAAAAAAATGGTGCAAATCTTCAGATAATAACCTAATTTTGATTTTTAGTTTTTTTTTTTCATCAAAATAGACTGACCTTTTTTTGTAAAATAGTTCTACGATGATCCGATCAATAATTCTCAAAATCCGGTAATTGTGACCGCAAGAGTACCTAAAACGCACATCATTAATAAACTACCGGCAATCGATCAAGATTGTTTTGAGCATTTATGATGATAACGATTTCCTGTTTTCAATTGTAACTTTCAATATCCTTAGAAGTCTCACATCATAACAAATTCATTAAATAGCACATAGCCCCACTATCCATCCTACTTACCTATAGGCCTTTCTCTGCTACTGCTCCTACAATAAACCTACCTATAATTTTGATGTCTGGAAAATTCTCAAACAAACCGAAAATCGATTAAATAAATCAAATAATGCTCAAATAAAAGCAAACACAAATTAAGAGAACATACCCTTTTTGAAAGTCAAAGACCTAATCGATTTCATATACTTACATATATGTATATATGTATAAGAAGAGACGTCTCTCCATTTCAACTTACTCATCTATTCCGCATTGTATCACTACAGTGTAAAGTAGACTGTATTGTATATATATATATGTATATATATATCTATAGAGGTATATAAAATTTCCCTTAAAATTCCAAATTAAACAGAACTCAATTATGAAATTCTTGAACACCACAAATAATTAAGTACACCATTTACCAGATTTACCAGAATAGCTATACAAATCGCAGTCCCATTCTCTTCATTGTTGGAAGTCCTTATTCTAATTACACACCGCACACAAATTGCTTCTCTATTTTTCCCTCGTTTCCTTTTCATGTTCATATGTATGTATGTATGTATATATAGTATATATGTGTACACTCCACTGTGTGTTGTACACCCGGATCGTTAACAGGCGCATACACACAATCAAATAAAATGCCGGGAACATGCTATATCCACACACCAAAAAAACAAAAAAAACAAAACAAAAAAAAACGAAAAAAAGGAAAAAGAAGCAGGAAAAAAAAAGAAAAAAGGAAAAAAAAACCCCGCTTTCCATGTGCCTCCTTGTCTGTATGTGTATTGTGTGCGATCACGAAAATAATAGTATCTCACTCCCAGTCATTAGGCGACAACGATAGGCGGAGTTGGCCGGATACCAATGCCACCCCCCCATTGGAGAGGAGAAAATTGAGAGGCGTTTCAAATTTTCATTTTCATTTTAACATTTTTTTGTTGTTGTTGGGAACATTGAACGACGGTGATGCTGAGATGCTGTTTTAATAATGCTGGTGCAAATCCAGCCGTATATTAGTAGACGGGTACGGGAAAATATATGACAGGAAAATCATGTAAGGAAATCAGTCGTCGTGGTGAAATCGTTGTATGTAGACTGTTGCGGATATTCGCGAGAAATACAACCATCTTTTTATGGTGGTAATATAACGGTGTTATGCGCTGCATATAGAGATACTATACTACAAGGGGGCAATAAGTTGTAAAAGTTTTTTTCTTTCCGTAGATGCGAAAATTGTTTTGTGAAATGAGGTGTGAAATTTCTTGATTGAGTTGTATTTTGTTAAGTGATTTTTTATGTTAACAAGAATTTTAATATTTTCGATCACATAAATAAAGTTTTTCGAGAGAAAAGTGTTGTTGAATAATACTCGGCATAATTTAAACTTTTCAATACATCGTACATCCGTCATAAATATACAATACACCGATTTTCCATTGAAAGTTATGATAACAGAGTTTTAATAATAATAATAATAATAATAATAAAACAAAAAAAAAAAAACAAAAATTTTGAAAAAATGGTCATGATGCAATCACCAATATCGGATATTCCACAGCCGGCTAGTCCTGGAAATTCAAATCCCAGTTCACCAAAAGTAAACAACAATACAGTTGTCGATAGTAGTAAATTGTACCACAAATACGAGACAATTCGACTGGAACGACCGCAACCAACAAAATTCGATGGCATACTATTGGCACGTTTTCAGGAACATGATGACATTACAAATGAAATGAAAAACAGACCGATAATATTCCCAAAGGATGTTAACGATTTAGAGAATAATGCAAAGTTTTCCATTGAACGTTTAAAACAATTAACCGACCATAGCATAAATAGACTTAGTCCATGTGAGGATAGTAATCAATCGAGCAAATATTCTATAGACCCGAAATACGATAATCTATCACCGACAAAAGTTGGTGATATAGATCCAAATAACCTTCATCAAAATCAGCTTAGTACGCATCAGTTTCCATTGAAATATCCACCGTCTGCAACAAATCCCAATCAATTAGATATTGAACGGATAAAGTTGGCGCGAACGATAACAAATGGCAAGGAGTTATCGAATTTTGGATTTAGGATACAATTGGGTGGATTACATACGGGTTATGCAAGAAGTGATACTAGCGAAGAATTAGTTGTAGATGGTAATGATGAAACATTATCACAGGATGCCGCAACGGTATGTATATTTTTTAATAAGAATTTGTTTTTGTTTTTGTTTGATTAGAGGAGGATTAGAGGAGAAATATTATAAATGATTTTATAACCTTCAAGATCTATTCCTCAATTGATTATAAACCTTGAGTTCCTTAAGACTAGAGACTAGAACTACCGGACCCGTCATTTGCGAATATTCACCTAAGTTCCAATACGTTCCAGTTCCTTAAGAACAATTGTTGTGTTGTGACTTGTGATTGTTATAATTAATTTCATTGATTTTCAATTTCACCTTGGATTTGAGATGACTTTGATTGAAGGATTGAAAAGTTATTATATAATGAATAATTTTTCGTTGGCCATCACAGGTCTTTTATAATAAAATTGGCCAATTAATTTTTCATATAACTAACAAATCTTGGTTGTTTGATTTTTGATAGATGACATCCCAGGAGAATAATAATAAAATTGCAAAAATAATAATGATTCCATTTTAAATGTTCCGAATCAGTCGCTTCCAAGTCAAACATCTGCCCTGGAAATAGTAATGATTCTTAACCATAGGTGGATTTTTTTTGGCTGACTACACAATTCCTTGTATTCGAAGGTCTTGTGAAGTTTTCTTGAACTGGTTTTTTTAAGAGGAGCGAACACGTTGACTTCCCACTCAATTGTCTTTTTACATCACTTCAGGTGAAAACACTGTAATTGCTAAATTCTATAAATTGTCATACTTCAAATGTTTTTTTTCTAACATTTGAAATGTTTCTTTCGTAGAATTGGCGAATTTCAGAAAATATTGCCCTAGACCTACAGTTTTACGTGGAATCTAAACCATTCGGCCCAACGCTTAGTTTCCGTATGAAAGAACCCTTAATATTTTTACTTTTAGACATGAATCGAAACCGGGACCTCCCATTCCAAATGATATCACCTCTACCACTGAGCCATTTGGTCGATTCGGTCAGATAAATAGTCCAATTAAATTTTCGCTTTAAAAGAAAAAAAAACTCTCAGAAAACGTAATCTTCTGTATGGTCGTCCAGAATCTTAACCATAGAAATAGTCAATATTTATGAATTTTCCGAAAACAATGAGACAATAAGAGGTCAACCTCTATATAAAATAAAACCCGGTATAAAAAAGTCACCTATGGCTATGCCCCTAACCCCTATCTGATCACAGTTTTCGCACTCTAAGATAAATCATTTTTTTTTTAAGTAAAAAGATAGTTTTGTAGTTTTGGATCATCTCAAAATAAAAATCCAATAGGATTGTCTGTAACGTTCAAATAAGATCAATAAAAATCAATGAAATTTTGAAAATTTGTAAAAAAAACCTTTGGTAAAAAAGTTTTCCAAAATTTTGACAGATCCTACCGTAATCACTTGCACCCTCTAAATACTCCATTTTCAGTTCAAAAATAAACATTTTACGGTTTTACAAATGTTGTAGAATTGAACATCCATTCAGAGTGCGTGGCCAAAACTCATATTCCCATAAAGTCATAAAACCTTTGGTTCATTCCCCTCCACAGTTGATAGATCAATTCTTATGTTTCATTCGCTTCTTTGTTTCCAAATCTAAATCTACATTTGAGGAATGAATTTTTCCACATTGAACACCATCAAAATTATTATCTATTATTGTAGGAGCATAGACAACATTAAATCATCTCACCCCCATTCCAGGTTCGTTGATTTATTTGATTGATTTATCACATTTATACATTAGGATAAAAAATGTTTGGGAAATTTTCTCCAGACCAAGATTTGAACCCTTGGCAATTTTAGGGGTTTTTATGTACATTGTTCTTTACAATTTGAACTATGATATCGTGGGAAATTTTTTTTATCTATTCCAGTGTTCTAGAAGCAAACCTAAATCTGCTGTATTAACCCTTAAATGCATATAGTTGCAAAACTGCAGCATATTAATTTTTCCTTTATACACTTCTCTAGTTCCTAGAACCATTTTTAAAGGAAAAATAAATATGTTTCAGTTCTGCAACTATGTATATGCATTTAAGGGTTAACTGTGGTGTAAAAAAAGTCTCTAAATTTTAAATAATTTCTTTGGTCTTGACACTTTGTATAAAATGTCATGCATGTTGCATGTTTCAATTTAGGGTCAAAGTTCATTTATTTAGATATACATATTTTGGACGACCCTGATTCCCTACCAAACATTAAGTGCCATACTCATAGTTAAAGTTAATTTATTGGCCAACAATTCATTCTTAGTAGAATATATTTTGGCATATTATAAAATTTGAAAAGTGTTTTTTGTGGTTAGTACGCGAGTGTCCAGTTAGGGGGGAATGGGGTTGATAGTCGCGACGGTCGTTTTATTTGGTCTGTGCAGGCAATAAGAGGGTCTGATGATATAATAAATTAATGTTGAAGATTCAATTGAAAACGGGATGACTGAAAATAATCCATCAGACAGATGATTTATTTATTGGTAATCTATGCATGTCAACTGATATAGCAATAATTGATATATACAGTCATGTTCGGTAAATTAGGGAACAGGCATATTTTGTATGAAAAAGTCGAAATTCAGTAATTTCTTTTATTTGTTAGGATTGATATCTGAGAAATCTATGATGATTTTAAAATGCTAATATTTTCTGAAAATATGGAAGGGAAATAAGGACAGCTGCAGGATGTACGGAAACCCGGTTGTGCAAAATAATTGGGGAAAAAAATTCAATGCAAAATATATTGGTTTTATGCGTTGTGGTTTATGGAAATAATTGCCAAAACATACATACAATTGCCAAAAATGAATAAGGATATTTTTAACCGGAATAATATTCTCTTTCAAATTGTGTAAGGAAAAAAATTAGATTAATTATGGAAAATTTTGAGAAATAGAACTATTTCTTTTAGATTTCGTAATTTTTTTTCCATTTTTAAAGTTTGCCGTAATTTTGTTCAAACAGTGTGCCATGAATGTAGAATTATTGAACCGCAAATAAGAGAGAGGGGATTTATCATTAAATTGAATCTAAAAAGGTGAATTTCGTAGCCTTTTTATGGAAGCTATAAAAACAAACGTAGTTTTTCATCCCTAAAACTTAAAATCATTCCACCTACCCGACGGTCAATTTTGGACCGCCCCCCCTCCGGTACAATTTTTTGCTCAAATCAATTGCAGAAACACGTCCTGAAAGTATTCCCCTCATCTGCTGTATACATACCTATCTTGGTCAACCGGTCAAAACGAAATCTTTTCCAAAAATTTGTTGGATAACAATAAATAAAAATTTTCATAGTCTTAGAAGGAACTTTGAAATTTAATTTAACCCTAATCACACCAGGTTATTTTTATGATAAACAAAACATGAAGATATTTTACTTAATATCAGAATAATTTGCGTAAATTTATGCTAAAGGAAACTATTATTGGTCGATATACATAGTCATACATTTCCAAAATAAAATGTGACCCAAAGTCACAACCTGGTGTGATAAGGGTTAAAATAAAAATGTTATGAACGTTTAAATTGGTTATTTTGATCAGTTGGTAGTGTTAGTGTTAATAAATAGATATAAGAATTTCAAAGTCATTTGTGCCAGGTGACTCAGCCAGCTAACTACATAACTACATAAAAACATTATTCGGTTTTTTTTGTTGACAAAATTTGACATTTAAAAACAAAAGATAAAAAACTAAAAAATGTAAAATAATAAAATTTAAAATTACATTATTCACGCACATTCATGATGTGATTTTAAATAAATAGAAATACAGATGAAAAAATCTCCCAATAAACAGTGAATAAATGTAAACACGAGACCGGTATAATATTTATTTATTAACCGCGAGAATATAACCGTAAACATTTATTAACAGTAAATTAATTTTTTCACGCAATATGCACTCAAACCTCAATTATGCTCTATTAACACACACACAAAATAATTTACGGAACAACAATAAAAAAAAATAAAAAAAAATTTCCCAAAATTACCCAGTAAACGAAAAAAAAATCGATTTCATTACGTTAAACATATATGTACCTAACTAACTACATATGCATACATACTCGTACATACATTAATATATACTTACATAGTATGTACATAAATGGCAATAAGATAAATAAATAAAATTTATTTGTATACCAATTAATAATTTATCCAATTGGAAAATAATTCAATTTATCAATTTACTTTTATACTTTTTTTGTTGTTGTTGTTTGTTTGCAGGTATGTCCGGTAGACTTGACACGTTCAATAACATCAAAATCGGAAACGGATAAAGCATCATGTAGAAAATTAGCCTTCTCTGTAGAAAATATATTAGATCCAACAAAATTCTGTAGCAAAAAGGAAAAATATAATACAAGACATTGGCCCAATGGATTTGAACGAGACGATCGATTGGACGATGAACAAAGCGAATCACAGTCGGGTAAGTGATTTTCTCTCTCTATATATATATATATGTACAAGTACATACATAAATACAATTTTCCTATATGAAAAGCAAATTTTTCAATTTTCCCTGAATGCTCCATTTTCTTTTTTTTTATTTTTACATGAGAGAAAACCAAATGCACAGACAAAAAAAAAACCAAACCAAACCAACATAATTCCTCTGACAAAATGCAATTGCAAAACGCTTTTGAGCAGATTTGAAGCATTTAACACAAATATATTAGGCAAAAGAGATTTTCCGTTTAGTGCAATTTAAAAAAAACGCAAGCTTCTCCTCATCCAACTATTTTCCATTAATTTTCAAATACAGTTTTTCCATTTATTTCGATTTTATGTTTTTTTTTGTTTTTCTTTTTTTTTTTTTTGCAGTTTTGTTTTTGTTGTGTATTTTGTTGAATACCGCACTCGGTCTATCTGACTGACAAGGGGGATGCATTTTGTGCATTGCTTTGACTGATATTTTTTAATTGAATTCTGCTTTCAGTGCTAATGAAAAAAAAAAAAATGGAGAATACAAAAAATATCAAAATAAATATTTTTAACTATTTAAAAAATCGTAAAAGGGTGGGGGGACTTTAATAATGGAGTAGCATGAGTATCATGGGCACCTGTTCCTCCTTATTAATTTATGTTTAGGTGTGATTTGATGACTAGAGATTAGAACATTTTCTCTTTGCCTTATATTTTTTGAATGTATGTAGTCCAATTTTAGGCGTGCATAAAAAATTTTTATTTATAAAAATTCGATATGAATTGCTACCTAAATGATATAAGTTCAAAAAAGTTGGAAATTCCTAAGAAGATAAATCGCTAAAGGAAAATTGGACTTAAGGAGGTACTCTAGATAATGGTGTGGTTCCATGAAGATAGAAGTAAGAAGGAGGAACACAATAGATCTAAATACAGGTTGAGGTACATCGATCAGCCTTAATACAATCAATCAAGAAGTCAAATTTAAAGTTGGTTGTCCCTCTTTGGAAGAACTGTCACTGACTTCCAGCATAGATTCATTTAAAAATAGACGAAAAAAAATCACTCTGCTGAAGTAGGAAATTGGTGTTGTTGGACAAATACATTTCAATTGGTTCTTAGAATGTCAGGAATCCCTAATATGATTCCATCTAAAAACTCCTTTGGATTTAAACTTTATTATTGATTAGTTATTCCTATGGTTCAACAAAATCGAAGGCAGTTATTTATGTATTTTCTTATCTCCATCTCCACATCTTTGTAGGTAAATGAATGTACATAGCATTAAATGGAGATTATTTAAATTTTTTAACAAATCAGAAATCTGGAATGTTTTTAAGACTTAAGATTCCTATTATACTAATCTCTTGAGTTGACCCCTTCACCTATTTTTTTCATTTTATCACGAACTGTAGCTATAGATAAGTGTGTAATTCCATTATTAGATATTAAACAGGGGTACTTCCTCCCTATCCAATGGCCTTCTGATGGAATAAAAACTTTAAAAGGATTAATAATTTTTTCTCGCCTTGAGAAACTAAATACATAGATGGAGTTTTTATGGTGTTGCTCATCTGTAAATAATACCTAGACCTAAAAATACCTAAATTGTACGTCACTGGTTAAATATTGGCTATACACGTATATAAAGGCATTAAATTTTTGGTTCATTGATCACCGAACAAAAACCCTTCATATTATTCGTATTTGTATGGATACATTTCATATTCGGCATCAATACAAAATTTTCAAACCGAAAATCTGTTCTTATTATAAACAACAACATTCCACATTTCATAAATGAGCATAATAACTAATACACCCAAAATATTCTACCGACTACCGTACATTTTTTTTCCTCACCCTACCCTCTACATCATACAGCCAATATTATCGTACAGACCAATTTGTAAGCTTAGCATCGCGACAATAGCATGCGACAACGATCCCCCGATTAATTAGCAAGCTAGTTAATTACCGCATATAACCTAACAACCCCTTTTGTATTTTAAAATAGCAGCCAGCTCTCTCTCACTAATTATGTTATGTTCGCAGCGATGTTATTTCACATATATATGTATATATTTAAATATATATATATATATAGTGTTATTGTTGCGCCATTTTGTCATGGAGCTCGAATTACTGAAACAACTCCAAAAACGTCCCCATAGGGGGTATATAATATTATGGGTTTAAGGGTGTTTATTATTATTGTTATCGCCATAGCTATTTTGTGTGGGTTTATATAAAATAATATCTATATGCTTTATGTACGTATGTATTTATGTATGTTTGTATGTATGTATACAAATACAATAACTGGATAATAAACTGTGGGTGGTTTCGGGTAGCTTTTCTAATTTTCGCTTGGTCCTCCATTTGATGAGTTCGTTTATTATTATGAATTATTTATTTTCCATGAATTAATTGGTGAAACAAATTATTGTTGTGGGTTTTGGTATTCTAATTTTATTATTGTTATAGAAGTATAGATATAATTATTTAATCGAAACTAACTATGTATGTATGTATGTATATAATACATTACGTTATGTATAATATTTATATAGAGTTAGATTGGTTTCTCAAGTTGCCGTATATGTTCTGTTCTTGTATGTTAGATTTAATAGAGAATTATCGAGAGAAGAAAATGTTTTATGTTAAAAAACAAACTTTTTTTTATAGCAAAGATCCAAATTTTCTTAAACACAATCATCAATCGTCATCTACTGGGATTTTTTGTTGATAAATTTTGTCGCTACTATATTATAACAATTTTAACATAGTGTAACGTAGTATTTCTTCAATAATGTCGAACCCTAACAATTGCTTGTCGGCCAAATATTTTTTTTCTTATAGATATTCGAAGCAGATAAATGGAAAAAAAAATTCACCGAACAATGGTTCCATAGTTTAGGAGATATGAATTTTTGAAAGGAATTTTTATTGAAAAATCTAAGAGATATGTAAGGGAAAATTGGAACCAAAAATTTTTTTTTCCTGAATTCTATAAATTTGATATTAAAATTCATAATTCTAACGTTTTTAATCAATTTGTGAAAATTTCAAATGATTTGGGTAGAATTTCACATGTATTTCCACACATTTACTATGGAATGCCTAAAACGGCTTAAATTTTAATTAAAAAGTTAAATTTAATTTTTAAAAAATTAAAATAAATAGAATAGACTTAATAAACCCAAATTTCTATATATCATTGGATTCGAACAGGGCTCAGCTTTAATTTTCGGATAATCTCAAGGCTAAACAACTATTCCCCGATTTTTAAAAAATCTTTTACCTAAAACTTTTTTTTTGAATCATTACTTTTTTAAAAAATATCTCATCATATCTATGGACGGTCAGCGATATTTTTTTTTCTGATAGATATTCGATGGACCTAATTGGAAAAAAAGTTCTCCGAACAATTGTCTAGTAGTTTAAGAAATATGATTTTTTTTAATGAATTTTCAATAAAAATCTAAGGGATATTTCTTAATTAATTTGTGAACATTTTAAGTGATTATCATTATCTATTTATTAATTTTATTTGTTTAATTTTTAATTGTCCAGTCCATAAACAACTAGAATACAATAAAGGTAAATTTGAAAATGTCCACGATAATTAATAAAAAGATTAAAAAGATTATCAAATCGGTTGATTGAAGGAGATCGAATTAAGAAAACCAATTAAACTCGTAGTATATCAATAAATCAATTGGCTATGAAACTTATACTTATTAGTAGTGTTAATAATTTCTAACAGAGAAACACGAAACTCTATATCAGGAATTAACAAAATTGCGAGTCCCTAATAAATACGATCGTGTTGGTTTAGTGCGGATCGATAATGTACCAAAATCACATACAAAATGTAAGCGCATCTCCAAAAAAAAAACGATCTATCCTACTTTTGTTTTTATTTACTTTAAGTAATATTAGGTGCGTTTTCGTGGGATTCGTAGACTGAGTTTGGTGTTACGATCGACCGATTTTATTTTTTTTACGTTGGT